>LR778261.1:5973594-6018308 GCA_902810595.1 Coregonus sp. 'balchen'
CGGGCGGTGTGGCAGGGGAGCGGACCAGGGTCATCCCCGGATAACTTTTATGTAGAAGGACTGAGAAGCTCAGTTTTGGTGACTTTTTAAAAGGACATTCTACTCCAAAATGAATTAAATTAAATGATGCTGACACCATCTATAATATAATTTCCACCTCCAGAAATGAGCCGAATAACATATTGGTACAATTATTTGTTAAAATCGTAGCCTATGCATGGTCCATATTATCAGGTATGCTATTAGCAATAAGCATTATCGCCAGTAGCAATGTTTCATATTTTTTTGGTGTGGCAGCAATGATTTTGCAGTGGCACCATGCCACAGTTAAATGACTGCAATGGAAAACACTGGTAGAAACACTGGTAGAAACCATAGAACCACAGTGAAAACAGTAGAGACACAGTGAAGACAGTAGAGACACAGTGAAGACAGTAGAGACACAGTGAAGACAGTGAAGACAGTAGAGACACAGTGAAGACAGTAGAGACACAGTGAAGACAGTAGAGACACAGTGAAGACAGTAGAGACACAGTGAAGACAGTAGAGACACAGTGAAAACAGTAGAGACACAGTGAAGACAGTAGAGACACAGTGAAGACAGTATAACCACAATGAAGACAGTAGAGACACAGTGAAGACAGTAGAGACACAGTGAAGACAGTAGAGACACAGTGAAGACAGTAGAACCACAGTGAAGACAGTAGAACCACAGTGAAGACAGTAGAGACACAGTGAAGACAGTAGAGACACAGTGAATACAGTAGAGACACAGTGAAGACAGTAGAGACACAGTGAAGACAGTAGAGACACAGTGAAGACAGTAGAGACACAGTGAAGACAGTAAAGATACAGTGAAGACAGTAGAGATCAGTAGAGACACAGTGAAGCCAGTAGAACCACAGTGAAGACAGTAGAAGACACAGTGAAGACAGTAGAGACACAGTGAAGACAGTAGAGACACAGTGAAGACAGTAGAGACACAGTGAAGACAGTAGAGACACAGTGAATACAGTAGAGACACAGTGAAGACAGTAGAGACACAGTGAAGACAGTAGAGACACAGTGAAGACAGTAGAGACACAGTGAAGACAGTAAAGATACAGTGAAGACAGTAGAGATCAGTAGAGACACAGTGAAGCCAGTAGAACCACAGTGAAGACAGTAGAAGACACAGTGAAGACAGTAGAGACACAGTGAAGACAGTAGAGACCAGTAGAGACACAGTGAAGACAGTAGAGACCAGTAGAGACACAGTGAAGACAGTAGAGACACAGTGAAGACAGTAGAGACACAGTGAAGACAGTAGAGACCAGTAGAGACAGTAGAACCACAGTGAAGACAGTAGAGACACAATGAAGACAGTAGAGACACAGTGGATACACAGAGGAGAACCTACCAGAGTAGAGACACAGAACACAACACACAGAGCTCATTCATCACACACCAATGGCCGTCACCTGTGGGCCGACCCTTGACCCCTACCAGCCCCCAGGGGACAACCAGACCCCGCTCCCTTCCCCCTCATCAACCTATAACTAAATGAGAGGGCAAGATAGTCTCTCTCTCCCTCTCTGAGGTCTTGTTAGTAACACACTAACATTACATCAATTCTACAGCGGTTAGAGAGAGACCATTACTAACACCACTAACCATTCACTGTGCTATATATTATTAACTCGAAATGGCCATGCGGAAGAGTTGATCTAAAATGGCTGCCGATCGATGTGATCTAGACAAGAGAGGTGGAGCGTTTTAGTCATGGCTGCCTTCTGCCATGGAGCTTTTCTCCTTTTCCCATGGAGGTTTACGAAATCAATGATATTTAGCTAACAAATGATCGACCGTTTTCAGTTTGGCATTTTCCTGCTATTACAAATATCAGAATTTAAAGGAGACTAATTATGCTCTCTATGGCAAAGCATGAATATGTACTAGTAGGTACTTCATGTTGCACTGTGATGCATCACCTATGCTACTGTGAAGTGTCTGTGACAGTGCACAGCAGAGAAAAAACAGAACACACACACGGGACATGACTACACACACGGGACATGACTACTCACTAGCAGATAGCAGGGAAACACACACGGGACATGACTACTCACTAGCAGATAGCAGGGAAACACACACGGGACATGACTACTCACTAGCAGATAGCAGGAAAACACACACGGGACATGACTACTCACTAGCAGATAGCAGGGAAACAAACACGGGACATGACTACTCACTAGCAGATAGCAGGGAAACAAACACGGGACATGACTACTCACTAGCAGATAGCAGGGAAACAAACACGGGACATGACTACTCACTAGCAGATACCATGGAAACACTCATTCAGCCCTTTCTTCTTCACAAGAGAGCCTTCGATGCAGTACATGATGATATCCATTACATAGAGGAGGAAGGAGAGAGAGAACTAGCAATAAGCAGCCTTCCATACTTCCTTCCTCCTACTAATGTTGCTGCCACGTATTCTAAACTAAAAGGTAGTCAAAATAAAGTCAAATCTTTATTCGTGGCATTGTTGTAGATCCCAGGTCTCAGACAGTCTCACCTCCCACCATTAGGTGTCAGTCAGGACCCCCCCCCCCCCCCCCCCCCCCCACCCCCACACACACACTGTACCTACAAACACACACTCTCTCTCCCTCTCTCTCTCTCTCTCACCTCGACCAATAGGTCCTCTACGTCAGTGGGCATCTTCTCGACGAGGACATCTATGACCCTGAGGATCTCTGTCTTTGCCCGGGTCAGAGAGGTGGTGTGGACATTCTGCTGCGACTGGGAGTTAGCTTGCATGGCTGTGTGTCTGTGGACCTAACACAGCAAAAAAATAAAAACAACATTTTTATTTCATTGTATTATCTATTGAATATGTCATTATTATGAATTTATTTGATTCCTAATCATTTATTTAAGGATAAAGAATGAGCATTTGATAAAGGAGAGGAATAATTTATCTGAAGCTGTGGAGAGGGTAGGGGGAGGGGGGAGGGTGACAGCAGAGAGTCCATGTCCAGAGGAAAAGAGGTACGGGGGAGACAACATGGGGACATGAAAAACACGAGGTCAGGTCAGGCCTCACCTCTCTGGCGACGGTTGTAATGAAGGCCGGTGGTCTGGCGGTGGCAATGAGAGACAGAGCGTGGCGTGCCGTGCGGGCCGGGTCGGCCGCTGGGTTGAGGGGGAGGCCCATTGTGATGCTAACCAGGCAGCAGGACGAAGACAGCCGCAGGGAGGGAGGGGAAAATAGAGAAAGGAAGAAGGGAAGCGTTAGAAACACAGAGTGAAAAGATTAGACACAGCTTATAATGTCAGGCCAAGGTCAATGGGATCACTCACACTGCACTGGCATAATGGACTCCCACAATGCACCGTAATTAGGCCCTGCCCTTGGTGGCTCAGCATCCGTCCGTCAGCCAGGCACCATCACACACAGGGCCTCGCTCGCACGCACTCTCACACACACACACACACACACACACACACACACACACACACACACACAACACACACACACACACACACACACACACACAGACACACACACACACACACACAGACACACACACACACACACGCACACACACACACACACACACACACACACACACACACACACGGGCCCCTGCCTGTCACATGGGCCCCTGCCACTAGCTAACCGTGGAAATTGAGAATAGTTGGTGCTGTCTGAAATGGAGTGCCAGTGGCCCCCTTGTTAACAAATGATCTGATCTGAGGGGGGGACCAGGTGAATATGGATTAGGAGGGGTTAGGGGCAGCGGACCAGGTGAATATGGATTAGGAGGGGGTTAGGGGTAGCGGACCAGGTGAATATGGATTAGGAGGGGGTTAGGGGCAGCGGACCAGGTGAATATGGATTATGAGGGGGTTAGGGGTAGCAGACCAGGTGAATATGGATTAGGAGGGGGTTGGGGCAACGGACCAGGTGAATATGGATTATGAGGGGGTTAGGGGTAGCGGACCAGGTGAATATGGATTAGGAGGGGGTTGGGGCAACGGACCAGGTGAATATGGATTAGGAGGGGGTTGGGGCAACGGACCAGGTGAATATGGATTAGGAGGGGGTTAGGGGTAGTGGACCAGGTGAATATGGATTAGAAGGGGGTTAGGGGTAGCGGACCAGGTGAATATGGATTATGAGGGGGTTAGGGGCAGTGGGAGGTAGGGGAACAGAGGGGAGAACCACTTCAAAGGTTCTGGGCTTATTTTGAGTGGGAGGCTACGCTGCTTTGCTCTTTAGTGGCTAAAGCGATCTGGCCTCCAGCACCGGCTCCAACCATGTCCTCATCCCCCCACCGCACGCCGTCCCTGTCCCCCGCATCACCATCACCCATCAGCATACGGCCCAGTGCACTAGTGTTCCACTCAGCAGGCCGACTGTGGCCTGGACTCCTCAAGGTCAAACGGCACAAGGTTAACCAACACATATAAAACACAAACACAGCACACGTTCAGTACACATCACTGCATCCTCTATCAGAAAGTAGGCTGGCCCTCTATGAAGCACTCTTTTAGTTTATATATTTGTTTATATAGCCCTCCTGTATAAACTTCCACCGTACCTTTCAATGTTAACTTACAAGACGTATGAGATATAAATGCAACATGTAAAGTGTTGGTCCCATGTTTCATGAGCTGAAATAAAAGATCCCAGAAATGTTCCATACTCACAAAAACCTTACAGACGTATGAGATTACAGCATGTAAGGCACTACAGAGGGTAGTGCGTACGGCCCAGTACATCACTGGGGCAAAGCTTCCTGCCATCAAGGACCTCTATACCAGGCGGTGTCAGAGGAAGGCCCTCAAAATTGTCAAAGACTCCAGCCACCCTAGTCATAGACTGTTCTCTCTGCTACCGCACGGCAAGCGGTACCGGAGTGCCAAGTCTAGGTCCAAAAGACTTCTCAACAGCTTCTACCCCCAAGCCATAAGACTCCTGAACAGCTAATCATGGCTACCCGGACTATTTGCACTGTCCCCCCACCCCATCCTTTTTACGCTGCTGCTACTCTGTTAAGTATTTATGCATAGTCACTTTAACTCTACCCACATGTACATATTACCTCAACTACCTCAACTAGCCGGTGCCCCCGCACATTGACTCTGCAACGGTACCCCCCTGTATATATAGCCTCCCTACTGTCACTTTATTTTACTTCTGCTCTTTTTTTCTCAACACTTTTTTTGTTGTTGTTTTATTCTTACTTTTTTTGTTTAAAATAAATGCACTGTTGGTTAAGGGCTGTAAGTAAGCATTTCACTGTAATGTCTGCACCTGTTGTATTTGGCGCATGTGACCAATAAAATTTGATTTGATTTGATTTGATTTGATACCAAACCCGGTCTCAGGGATGGCTAACTCTGAGATCCCTTCGATATCCAGTTAGGTAAATATGCTTTTAGTTTACAAACATGTTTACCGTATGTTTAACATGCTACATGACTTAACAGTAAGTCTATCCAAGAGAATATATACTGAACAAAAATATAAACGCAACGTGTAAAGTGTTGGTCCCATGTTTCATGAGCTGAAATAAAAGATCCCAGAAATGTTCCGTACGCACAAACAAGCTTATTCCTCTAAAATGTCGTGCATACATTTGTTTACATCCCTGTTAGTGAGCATTTCTCCTTTGCCAAGATAATCCCTCCCCCTGACAGGTGCTGCATATCAAGAAGCTGATTAAACAGCATGATCATTACACAGGTGCACCTTGTGCTGGGGACAATAAAAGGCCACTTTAAAATGTGCAGGTTTGTCACACAACACAATGCCACAGATGTCTCAAGTGTTGAGGGAGCGTGCAACTTGCATGCTGACTGCAGGAATGTCCACCAGAGCTGTTGCCAGAGAATGTAATGTTCATTTCTCTACCATAAGCCGCCTCCAACGTCATTCCACCGGCCACAATCAACAGCCTGATCAACTCTACGCGAAGGAGACGTGTCGCGCTGAATGAGGTAAATTGTGGTCACACCAGATACTGACTGGGTTTTCTGATCTACGCCCCTACCTTTTTCTTTTTTTAAAAGGTATCTGTGATCAACAGATGCATATCTGTATTCCCAGTCATGTGAAATCCATAGATTAGGGCCTAATGAATTTATTTCAATTGACTGATGTCCTTATATGAACTATAACTGAAATTGTTGCGTTTATTTTATTTTTTTCCGGTGTAGGAAACACGGAGAAATCAAGCCAATGTCTCAGTATAAACAAAGTACGTGAATTTCTTCTCAAGATACAGTAATACATGCAGGCCTTACAGACGAATCAATGTGAAGCTTGAACAGCAGCTGAGATGGGTAGGTCAGGGCCCGTGTTCATAAAAGCCTAAAGAGTAGGAGTGCTGGTCTAGGATCAGTTTGACCTTGTAGACGATAAGGAATAAGATTAGACGGACAAGGGGGGGGACCTGATCCTAGATTAGCACTGTTTTGGCGTGAGTAGGGCTGTCTTCTCTGCCCAGGTGAAGCTGTGTGGATAGCAACAGACTTAAACCCGGTCCTCCTCTGCCAGCTGTCCGCTGCTGTGATTTGATCAGGCCAGATTAATAAAGACAATAAGACAACGGTGTTCGCTCGTCAACCTTCAAAACACACCTCAGCTTGGTACACACACACGCGCAGACGCACAATCACCCAACGCTCTTCTTTCGCTCTCTCTCTTGCGGCACATCGTTTCGTGGACGGTAAGGATCCTCAACTACATATTTACAGGATTGAAGAATAGATCAGACATGCAGATACTCACACACACACGTACACACACACACACACTATGATGGATTATTTGTGAGCTACGAGGGAGTGTAAAAAAATCTATTACCTCAGTCACATGGCTTGACTCATTGGTTACCTGGCACGTATAGAGTACAGACACAGACCTGGTAGAGACCTGGCCTATATGTTGTCTTGTGTCTAGAACAGCGCTGTACCCTTTTCACACTATCGTGCCGACCCAATCCAAATAGTACTGGTGGATGTGTAATCAGGCCAGCTATGTAAAGCTTCTTGATTTGGCTCGGCTTGGCTTAGTAGTGTGAAACACCCTAGGTAGGGGTATAATGTACTGGGCATCCTGCCTGAGTGTCACGTCTAATCCCGCTCGGCCCCTCCGGCGCTCGACGTCACCGGTTTACTGACCACCGGTCCTGGCAACCCATCATTACGCACACCTGGCAACCATTATTACGCACACCTGGCAACCGTTATTACGCACACCTGCACCCCATCATCAGTCACACCTGGAATTCATTAGTACCTTGATTACTTACCATGTATCTAGCACTCTGTTGTTTCACTCATCAGGTAGTACTGTTTATGTTTTTCATGTTAGACGCTTCCCTTGTTTTTGTATTCGTTCCATGTTCGTTTTCATTAAACTCACACTGCACTTGCTTCCAGACTGCCTGTGTCAACGTTGCAGAAGAGAGAGAGATATACACCAGACGGTTGGAGAATAGGGGCACCTTCTCCCAGGGAAGGCGTGAGTATTCCTTCATTATCGTTTTCTGCCAAACCCTTCCTGGTTTCCATTTCACTGGCTGGCTGTCCCTCAGGTGTTGTCTCTACGGCTCTAGTGGACTCTGGTGCCGCGGGGAATTTCATCGACCAGGCCCTCGTCTCCTCCATGAACATTACAGCGTACCCGCTCACCTCTCCTTGTCCGGTCCAAGCCCTGGATAAATGACCATTGGGATCCGGCACAATTACGCACGTCAAAGCACCACTCACCCTCACGGGACCCAAGCACCAGGAAAGCCTTCCCTTCCTCATCACCTCCGTGCACAAAGTCATCCTCAACTACATAACCCCACCATCTCCTGGTCTAAGATGAGAATCACTGCCTGGGGACCAGGACGTTGGAGGACCTGCTTTCCCACACCCTGTGGTTCCACGTCGGTGGATGGTCCTGTGAGTGTCCTTCAGCCCATCTATCGGTCCTCCCGTATCGTTGGCCCCCGTGTTACGGGACGTAGATGTGGACATCTGCCAGGCTCTGGAGAAAGAACCCGCTCCTGCCACCTACCCTCCAGAGTGCATCTACGTCCCCATGGAGGTGAGAAATCGGCTGTTGACCTGGGCACACACATCGCTCGCTGCTGGACAACCATGGAATCACCTGCACCATCCAATCCCTTTCTGATAAATATTGGTGGCTCACTTTGGCGCAGGACATCGCCCACTATGTCAACTCATGTTCAGTATGTACTCAATCCAAAACTCCAGGAGGGAAACGACTTCACCTTCCCGTGCCTCAACGGCCTTGGTCTCACATCTGTCCATAGACTTTGTAACGGATCTCCCCTTTCTGATGGTTTTACCACTATTCTGGTTGTTGTTGACAGATTCTCTAAATCCTGCCATTGTATCTTTCTCTCTGGTCTCCCTACCGCTCTCCAGGTTGCTGAGGCATTGTTCAAGCAAGTTTGGTAGGCTCGCCATCAGCTCCATTCATTTGTGCCGTTTTGGATGGGATTACTGTGACCAACGGTCACAGGGGATTTGAATGTGGTCATGACTCGTGACTGCTGCTGTGGCGGTAATACGTGTGATGAGGTGGTGATGAAGGAGTCAGGCGCAGGAGGGTAAATCACAGAATAACAGGCTTTATTCCGCAAAATACAGGTTTACGCAGAAATGCGTCACACACTCCAGGGCACAAAACAGGCGCACTGGAAAATACAAGGCACACGGGAAAAATACTCCCATCGATACACAATACATGAGCTCCACCGAGCTCCACCGAGTTTTACTAACCTCCACAATAAACAATCACCCACACATACAAGGAAGCAGAGGGAACACTTATACCATGACTAATGAGGGAATAAGGACCAGGTGTGTGTGATTGAAGACAAGAAAAATGGAGTGATGATAAATGGATCGGCAGTAGCTAGTAAGCCGGTGACACCGAACGCCGAAACCTGCCCGAACAAGGAGGGGAGGCAGCCTCGGCGGGAAGTCGTGACAATACGGTCACCGTGACCGCCCTAGTAACTTTTTGAAGTATGGCCGTACCCGGGAATCAAACCCACTATCCCGGCGTTGCAAGCGCCACGCTCTACCAACTGAGCTACAGAGGACCACCAGATAAAAAGGTAGAACCAATACACTCACTCCATTCCTTTATTGCCCTCTCGTCTATTACGAACTGTAGCTATATGTATACAGAACCAAATATACCAGAATGTCAAAACACATACCGGTAATTGGTTCCAAATTTCATTGAAATGTACGTAACATCTGCCCACACGTGCATGTAGCCTACACACAGACAGAAACACAAAAACCCATAGACCTAATTATTCAGAAATTACATATTCACAAATTCCACACACACACAATTGCCTCATAACTAGGGCCCTGTGTTTTGGACTATCATGTCACATTACCTAGATTTTAACCTAGATTTTAAGCCTTTTCCAGAAATTAGAATTACGCCAAAAATCAAAGCAATTGTCTGAGGATAGAGAGAGAATAGAGAGAGAGTGGAGTAAATAGAGAGAATATAGAGAGTAGAGAGAATAGCGATAGAAATAGTAGAGAGAATATAGAGAGTAGAGAGAATAGAGAGAATAGAGAGAATAGAGATAGTAGAGAGAATAGAGAGAATAGAGGGAATAGAGATAGTAGAGAGAACAAAGAGAATATAGAGACTAGAGAGAGTAAAGAGAACAGAGTAGAGAGAATAGAGAGAGAGAGCAGAGAGAATAGAGAGTGCATGCTCAGTCCCCTCCTGTACTCCCTGTTCACCCATGACTCCATGGCCAGGCACGACTCCAACACCATCATTAAGTTTGCCGACGACACAACAGTGGTAGGCCTGATCACCGACAACGATGAGACAGCCTATAGGGAGGAGGTCAGAGACCTGGCCGTGTGGTGCCAGGATAACAACCGCTCCCTCAACGTGACCAAGACAACGGAGATGATAGTGGACTACAGGGAAAAAAAGAGGACTGAGCACGCCCCCATTATCATCGACGGGGCTGTAGTGGAACAGGTTGAGAGCTTCAAGTTCCTTGGTGTCCACATCACCAACGAACTATCATGGTCCAAACACACCAAGACAGTCGTGAAGAGGGCACGACAAAGCCTATTCCCCCTCAGGAGACTGAAAAGATTTCGCATGGGTCCTCAGATCCTTAAAACGTTCTACAGCTGCACCATCGAGAGCATCCTGACTGGTTGCATCACCGCCTGGTATGGCAACTGCTCGGCCTCCGACCGCAAGGCATTAGAGAGGGTAGTGCATACGGCCCCATCCAGGACCTCTATACCAGGCGGTGTCAGAGGAAGGCCCTCAAAATTGTCAAAGACTCCAGCCACCCTAGTCATAGACTGTTCTCTCTGCTACCACACGGCAAGCGGTACCGGAGCGCCAAGTCTAGGTCCAAAAGGCTTCTCAACAGCTTCTACCCCCAAGCCATAAGACTCCTGAACAGCTAATCATGGCTACCCGGACTATTTGCACCCCCACCCCATCTTTTTACGCTGCTGCTACTCGGTTAATTCTTTATGCATAGTCACTTTAACTCTACCCACATGTACATATTACCTCAACTACCTCAACTAGCCGGTGCCCCCGCACATTGACTCTGCACCGGTACCCCCCTGTATATAGCCTCCCTACTGTTATTTTATTTGACTTCTGCTCTTTTTTTCTCAACACTTTTTTTGTTGTTGTTGTTTTATTTTACTTTTTTTTATCAAGAAATAAATGCATTGTTGGTTAAGGGCTGTAAGTAAGCATTTCACGGTAATGTCTACACCTGTTGTATTCAGCGCATGTGGCAAATAAAATTTGATTTGATTTGAATAGAGAGAATAGAGATTGTAGAGAGAAATAGAGAGACCTTCTGATATAAAAAGAAAAGGGGACAAGTTTGTTGAAAAAGCTTTAAATAAAAGTTAAAATCCAGGTCATGTGACATGATTTTTCAAAACACAGGGCCCTATATAACATGATGTCTACATTAGTCATAATTTGGTCCATTAGTCCGGTCCGTCGTATTATACTGTAGACTAATCAGTGTTCCTGATTGGAGCTCAGTTCAGCAGAATGTTAAAACACAAATGTCAGTAGCAAATGTGATTGATGTGTAGTCAGTCAACCTTTACATAAACACACTATAGCCTACTCTACACGCAGACCAGACAGATTAACAAAGACACTCAGGCCAAAACATTCTCCATTTTGTAAAGAATTTCAACCGACACACATGATTGTCCACTTGTGCATCATAACCGTCGGTCACAATATTACATCCACATGAGTCATAATTTGATCCATTGGTCTGGTCTGGTGGTACTGTAAAAGAATCAGTCTGTGTGTGTTCCTGATCGGAGCTCAGTTCACCACCACAACATCATTAAATCAGCTGGATCAATCAGACAGCCATCAGTCTGTCTCTCTGGGATTACTCATTCATCCTCCAGACGCACACATATCATACCCCAAAGACATGCTAACCTCTCACCATTACAATAAGAGGGGAGGGTAAAAATTTTTTGGGGGGTGTGATATTTAATATTATATTTAATTAATAACGATTTATTCAGAACTATCCGTAAGTATGGTAGCATCCACATTAATGCAGAAGTGGTTAGAAACATATTATATTATTTACAATAAAAGTGACTCCAAAAATGACACAATACATTATTTACCATTCATTTCTAATGGGCACAAAATAATCTGAAACACAACCAAAACAAACAGCAAATGCATCCAACAAATTTGTAGAGTCACAAGCTTGATGTAGTCATTGCGTGCTAGGAATATGAGACCAAATACAAAACTTTTGACTACTTTAATACACATAAGTGAATTTGTCCCAATACTTTTGGTCACCTAAAATGGGGGGACTATGTACAAAAAGTGCTGTAATTTCTAAATGGTTCACATGATATGAATGAAAATACCCTCAAATTAAAGCTGACAGTCTGAACTTTAACCTCATAGTCATTGTATCGAAAGTGCTGGAGTACAGAACCAAAACTACAAAAAAAATTGTCACTGTCCCAATACTGTTGGAGCTCACTGTCTATCATCTGACCTGTCTATCATCTGACCTGTCTATCATCTGAACTGTCTATCATCTGAACTGAACTGTCTATCATCTGACCTGAACTGTCTATCATCTGAACTGAACTGTCTATCATCTGACCTGTCTATCATCTGAACGGAACTGTCTATCATCTGAACTGAACTGTCTATCATCTGACCTGTCTATCATCTGACCTGAACTGTCTATCATCTGAACTGAACTGTCTATCATCTGAACTGTCTATCATCTGAACTGTCTATCATCTGACCTGTCTATCATCTGAACTGTCTATCATCTGACCTGTCTATCATCTGAACTGAACTGTCTATCATCTGAACTGAACTGTCTATCATCTGACCTGTCTATCATCTGAACTGTCTATCATCTGAACTGTCTATCATCTGACCTGTCTATCATCTGAACTGTCTATCATCTGAACTGTCTATCATCTGAACTGTCTATCATCTGAACTGTCTATCATCTGACCTGTCTATCATCTGAACTGTCTATCATCTGAACTGTCTATCATCTGAACTGTCTATCATCTGACCTGTCTATCATCTGAACTGAACTGTCTATCATCTGAACTGAACTGTCTATCATCTGACCTGTCTATCATCTGAACTGTCTATCATCTGACCTGTGTATCATCTGAACTGTCTATCATCTGAACTGAACTGTCTATCATCTGACCTGAACTGTCTATCATCTGAACTGAACTGTCTATCATCTGACCTGAACTGTCTATCATCTGAACTGAACTGTCTATCATCTGAACTGTCTATCATCTGACCTGTCTATCATCTGACCTGTCTATCATCTGAACTGTCTATCATCTGAACTGAACTGTCTATCATCTGAACTGTCTATCATCTGAACTGAACTGTCTATCATCTGAACTGTCTATCATCTGAACTGTCTATCATCTGACCTGTCTATCTTATCATCTGAAACGGTCTTCATCTGAACTGTCTATCATCTGCCTGTCTATCATCTGAACTGTCTATCATCTGAACTGAACTGTTCTATCATCTGACCTGGTTATCATCTGACTGTCTATCATCTGACTTATATCTGATTGTCTATCATCTGAACTTGCTATCATCTGACCTGTGTATCATCTGACCTGTCTATCATCTGAACTGAACTGTCTATCATCTGAACTGTCTATCATCTGACCTGTCTATCATCTGACCATTGCAGCGGTTCCCTCTACACTACACACTGAAAACTGCACACTACAAACACTGCAGCCTCAACATCATTTAGTCTTGACTCTCAATAACCAGAGATAGACCTTCACACTCGTACCCGTACATGGGGTTGAAAATGGCAGACTTGGCGACTGCCTAAATTGGACCACAGTGGCTGTAAGTCACATGCTATACATGACTTCAGAGCTCAGGGCCTCCACTTCACAGCTCTGCAAGGGTTTCGGATAGTCCATCTGTAGATGCTCTACAGCCTATCAGTAACATTTCAACTAACTATCTACTGACCCTAGCTCGAACCTTTATTTAACTAGGCAAGTCAGTTAACAACAAATTCTTATTTACAATAACGGCCTACCCCGGCCTAACCCGGACGCCACCCTATGGGACTCCCAATCACGGCCGGATTGTGATACAGCCTGGAATTGAACCAGGGTCTATAGTGCCGCCTCTAGCAATGAGATGCAGTGCCTTAGACCTCTGCGCCACTCGGGAGCCCTTAACCCTTATCCTAACCTTAACCCTTACCCTAACCCTTATTCTAAACCTAACCGTAACCTTAGCAAGCAGTTGCTTATCAACAGATAATTTGTTGATAGTATGACAATCTGTAGAACATCTACAGATGGAAAATCCAACTATCCAAATAAAGTGACCGGGTTTTGACTGAGAGACGTTCTGAACTGGAGCAATGCCCTCATTCCACCCGCTGATTGGGCAACTTTTGCACGTTTTGTTGTCTGAGTGAGGGGAAATGCTGTAAATGAAGAGGACTCGAAGTGTTTTGAAAGATGAGATGATGAGGATTATAATAAATACTGCTTTGAGGTCATACAAGCAAGCCCAACACCCGTGAGTCCAAATATGTGCACTTTACATTTCCATATCATAAAACTCATGTCACTATGTTTGATGTACAGTTACTAGATGACATGGCGTCATACCCCTGGGTTGTCCTGAACAGGATGAGCCTATGTTTGTCATATTGTGAAGAACATTTGCAGCGGACCATCTGAATGCACTCATGGCTCCATTCTATGGGCACCTACAGTGGCTTGCAAAAGTATTCACCCCCCTTGGCATTATTCCTATTTTGTTGCCTTACAACCTGGAATTAAAATGGATTTTTGGGGGGTTTGCATCATTTGATTTACACAACATGCCTACCACTTTGAAGATGCAAAATATTTGTTATGGTGAAACAAACAAGAAAAAAGAAAAAACAGAAAACTTGAACGTGCATTACTATTCACCCCCCCAAAGTCAATACTTTGTAGAGCCACTTCTTGCAGCAATTACATCTGCAAGTCTCTGGGGGTATGTCTCTATAAGCTTGGCACATCTAGCCACTGGGATTTTTGACCATTCTTCAATGCAAAACCGCTCCAGCTCCTTCAAGTTGGATGGGTTCCGCTGGTGTACAGCAATCTTTAAGTCATACCACAGATTCTCAATTGGATTGAGGTCTGGGCTTTGACTAGGCCATTCCAAGACATTTAAATGTTTCCCCTTAAACCACTAGAGTGTTGCTTTAGCAGTATGCTTAGGGTCATTGTCCTGCTGGAAGGTGAACTTCCGTTCCAGTCTCAAATCTCTGGAAGACTGAAACAGGTTTCCCTCAAGAATTTCCCTGTATTTAGCGCCATCCATCATTCCTTCAATTCTGACCAGTTTCACAGTCCCTGCCGATGAAAAACATCCCCACAGCATGATGCTGCCATCACCATGCTTCACTGTGGGGATGGTGTTCTCGGGGTGATGAGAGGTGTTGGGTTTGCGCCAGACATAGCGTTTTCCTTGAAGGCCAAAAAGCTCAATTTGAGTCTCATCTGACCAGAGTACCTTCTTTCATACAGTGGGGAAAAAAAGTATTTAGTCAGCCACCAATTGTGCAAGTTCTCCCACTTAAAAAGATGAGAGAGGCCTGTAATTTTCATCATAGGTACACATCAACTATGACAGACAAATTGAGAAAAAAAATTCCAGAAAATCAGATTGTAGGATTTTTTATGAATTTATTTGCAAATTATGGTGGAAAATAAGTATTTGGTCACCTACAAACAAGCAAGATTTCTGGCTCTCACAGACCTGTAACTTCTTCTTTAAGAGGCTCCTCTGTCCTCCACTCGTTACCTGTATTAATGGCACCTGTTTGAACTTGTTATCAGTATAAAAGACACCTGTCCACAACCTCAAACAGTCACACTCCAAACTCCACTATGGCCAAGACCAAAGAGCTGTCAAAGGACACCAGAAACAAAATTGTAGACCTGCACCAGGCTGGGAAGGCTGAATCTGCAATAGGTAAGCAGCTTGGTTTGAATAAATCAACTGTGGGAGCAATTATTAGGAAATGGAAGACATACAAGACCACTGATAATCTCCCTCGATCTGGGGCTCCACGCAAGATCTCACCCCGTGGGGTCAAAATGATCACAAGAACGGTGAGCAAAAATCCCAGAACCACACGGGGGGACCTAGTGAATGACCTGCAGAGAGCTGGGACCAAAGTAACAAAGCCTACCATCAGTAACACACTACGCTGCCAGGGACTCAAATCCTGCAGTGCAGACGTGTCCCCCTGCTTAAGCCAGTACATGTCCAGGCCGGTCTGAAGTTTGCTAGAGTGCATTTGGATGATCCAGAAGAGGATTGGGAGTATGTCATATGGTCAGATGAAACCAAAATATAACTTTTTGGTAAAAACTCAACTCGTCGTGTTTGGAGGACAAAGAATGCTGAGTTGCATCCAAAGAACACCATACCTACTGTGAAGCATGGGGGTGGAAAGAATGAATGGGGCCATGTATCATGCGATTTTTAGTGAAAACCTCCTTCCATCAGCAAGGGCATTGAAGATGAAACGTGGCTGGGTCTTCAGCATGACAATGATCCCAAACACACCGCCCTGGCAACGAAGGAGTGGCTTCGTAAGAAGCATTTCAAGGTCCTGGAGTGGCCTAGCCAGTCTCCAGATCTCAACCCCATAGAAAATCTTTGGAGGGAGTTGAAAGTCTGTGTTGCCCAGCGACAGCCCCAAAACATCACTGCTCTAGAGGAGATCTGCATGGAGGAATGGGCCAAAATACCAGCAACAGTGTGTGAAAACCTTGTGAAGACTTAAAGAAAACGTTTGACCTGTGTCATTGCCAACAAAGGGTATATAACAAAGTATTGAGAAACTTTTGTTATTGACCAAATACTTATTTTCCACCAAAAATTTGCTAATAAATTCATTAAAAAGCCTACAATGTGATTTTCAGGATTTTTTTTTCTCATTTTGTCTGTCATAGTTGACGTGTACATATGATGAAAATTACAGGCCTCTCTCATCTTTTTAAGTGGAAGAACTTGCACAATTGGTGGCTGACTAAATACTTTTTTTCCCCACTGTATGTTTGGGGAGTCTCCCACATGGCTTTTGACGAACACCAAATGTGTTTGCTTATTTTTTTCTTTAAGCAATGGCTTTTTTCTGGCAACTCTTCCGTAAAGCCCAGCTCTGTGGAGTGTACGGCTTAAAGTGGTCCTATGGACTGCATAGCTGTGGAGCTATGCAGCTCCTTCAGGGTTATCTTTGGTCTCTTTGTTGCCTCTCTGATTAATGCCCTCCTTGCCTGGTCCATGAGTTTTGGTGGGTGGCCCTCTCTTGGCAGGTTTGTTGTGGTGAAATATTCTTTCAATTTTTTAATAATGGATTTAATGGTGCTCCGTGGGATGTTAAAAGTTTCTGATAATTTTTTAGAACCCAACCCTGATCTGTACTTCTCCACAACTTTGTCCCTGACCTGTCTGGAGAGCTCCTTGGTCTTCATGGTGCCGCTTGCTTGGTGGTGCCCCTTGCTTAGTGGTGTTGCAGACTCTGGGGCCTTTCAGAACAGGTGTATATATAATCAATCAATTTTATTTTATATAGCCCTTCTTACATCAGCTAATATCTCGAAGTGCTGTACAGAAACCCAGCCTAAAACCCCAAACAGCTAGTAATGCAGGTGTAGAAGCACGGTGGCTAGGAAAAACTCCCTAGAAAGGCGAAAACCTAGGAAGAAACCTAGAGAGGAACCAGGCTATGAGGGGTGGCCAGTCCTCTTCTGGCTGTGCCGGGTGGAGATTATAACAGAACCATGCCAAGATGTTCAAAAATGTTCATAAGTGACAAGCATGGTCAAATAATAATCAGGAATAAATCTCAGTTGGCTTTTCATAGCCGATCATTAAGAGTTTGAAAACAGCAGGTCTGGGACAGGTAGGGGTTCCATAACCGCAGGCAGAACAGTTTAAACTGGAATAGCAGCAAGGCCAGGCGGACTGGGGACAGCAAGGAGTCACCACGGCCGGTAGTCCCGACGTATGGTCCTAGGGCTCAGGTCTCTCAGTTGGCTTTTCATAGCCGATCATTAAGAGTTGAAAACAGCAGGTCTGGGACAGGTAGGGGTTTCGTAGCCGCAGGCAGAACAGTTGAAACTGGAATAGCAGCAAGGCCAGGCGGACTGGGGACAGCAAGGTGTCATCATGCCCGGTAGTCCTGACGTATGGTCCTAGGGCTCAGGTTCTCGGAGAGAAAGAGAGAACGAGAGAATTAGAGAGAGCATACTT
Source organism: Coregonus sp. 'balchen' (assembly GCA_902810595.1). Classification (NCBI taxonomy): domain Eukaryota; kingdom Metazoa; phylum Chordata; class Actinopteri; order Salmoniformes; family Salmonidae; genus Coregonus; species Coregonus sp. 'balchen'. The sequence goes on from LR778261.1 coordinate 5,991,494, forward strand.
AAATTCACACAGGACACTGGATAAGACAGGAGAAGTACTCCAGGTATAACCAACTAACCCCAGCCCCCCGACACATAAACTACTGCAGCATAAATACTGGAGGCTGAGACAGGAGCGGTCCGGAGACACTGTGGCCCCATCCGAAGAAACCCCCGGACAGGGCCAAACAGGAAGGATATAACCCCACCCACTCCGCCAAAGCACAGCCCCCGCACCACTAGAGGGATATCCCCAACCACCAACTTACAATCCTGAGACAAGGCCGAGTATAGCCCACAGAGGTCTCCACCACAGCACAAACCAAGGGGGGGGGCGCCAACCCAGACAGGAAGATCACGTCAGTAACTCAACCCACTCAAGTGACGCACCCCTCCCAGGGACGGCATGAAAGAGCACCAGCAAGCCAGTGACTCAGCCCCTGCAACAGGGTTAGAGGCAGAGAACCCCAGTGGAGAGGGGAACCGGCCCGGCAGAGACAGCAAGGGCTGTTCGTTGCTCCAGCCTTTCCGTTCACCTTCACACTCCTGGGCCAGACTACACTCAATCATATGACCTACTGAAGAGATAAGTCTTCAGTAAAGACTTAAAGGTTGAGACTGAGTCTGCGTCTCTCACATGGGTAGGCAGACTGTTCCATAAAAATGGAGATCTATAGGAGAAAGCCCTGCCTCCCGCTGTTTGCTTAGAAATTCTAGGGACAATTAGGAGGCCTGCGTCTTGTGACCGTAGCGTACGTATTGGTATGTACGGCAGGACCAACTCGGAAAGATAGGTAGGAGCAAGCCCATGTAACGCTTTATAGGTTAACAGTAAAACCTTGAAATCAGCCCTTGCCTTAACAGGAAGCCAGTGTAGGGAAGCTAGCACTGGAGTAATATGATCAAATTTCTTGGTTCTAGTCAAGAGATCATATGAGATATACTGAGATCATATGACAGATCATGTGACACTTAGATTGCACACAAGTGGACTTTATTTAACTAATTATGTGACTTCTGAAGGTAATTGGTTGCACCAGATCTTATTTAGGGGCTTCATAGCAAAGGGGGTGAATACATATGCACGCACTACTTTTCCGTTATTTATCTTTTAGAAGTTTTTAAAACAAGTTATTTTTTTAATTTCACTTCACCAATTTGGACTATTTTGTGTATGTCCATTACATGAAATCCAAATAAAAATCCATTTAAATTACAGGTTGTAATGCAACAAAATAGGAAAAAACGCCAAGGGGGATGAATACTTTTGCAAGGCACTGTAAAATATGATCTGCTTCTCTGAATTGCCTTGTGAAAGCCTAACGCTGTAAGATCATATTTTATAATTTAGCTAGTCATGTTGGCAATAGAACAAGTTTTCAAATGATGCTCACCTGACCCAGACCGCGATTTATAATGGACTGTTTCTGGATTGCGTAAACAACAGTAATTGTGTGAGGGTGGGGATGCAGGGCTGTTACAAGCAAAACAACAACAAGTGTGCTTGCTCTAGTTCCTCAACAGCACAGCTAGGAGAGCTCATAAAAGCACCTTATAGTTGTAGACATAAAAGTCATAAAAGTGCATTAAAATTACGTAGGAACTGTGCAAACTTTAGAGAGGTGTGTGTGGCCACTTGGAGACACCAGTTAGTTTCTCACTCAAACTGTCATTTTTTTCTCTCTGATGTTGAACCTACCTCAAATTTTCCAGGAATATTCTTATCATGTAACTGAATGTATCCACAGTTTTTTCAGATTTCATTATCAACAAAATGTGGCGAAAAGTACAATAAATATAAAATGCACATAAAATCAACAGTGTAATGTTTGGATTCAGGAAGGCTCAGATCCTTAAAACATTCTACAGCTGCACCATCGAGAGCATCCTGACTGGTTGCATCATCGCCTGGTATGGCAACTGCTCGGCCTCCGACCGCAAGGCACTAGAGAGGGTAGTGCGTACGGCCCCATCCAGGACCTCTATACCAGGCGGCCCTCAAAATTGTCAAAGACTCCAGCCACCCTAGTCATAGACTGTTCTCTCTGCTACCGCATGGCAAGCGGTACCGGAGTGCCAAGTCTAGGTCCAAAAGACTTCTCAACAGCTTCTACCCCCCAAGCCGTAAGACTCCTAAACAGCTAATCATGGCTACCCGGACTATTTGCACTGCCCCCCCACCCCATCCTTTTACGCTGCTGCTACTCTGTTAATTATTTATGCATAGTCACTTTAACTCTACCCACATGTACATATTACTTCAACTACCTCAACTAGCCGGTGCCCCCGCACATTGACTCTGCACCGGTACCCCCCTGTATATATAGCCTCCCTACTGTTATTTTATTTTACTTCTGCTCTTATTTTCTCAACACTTTTTTTATTGTTGTTTTATTTTTACTTTTTTTGTTAAAAATAAATGCACTGTTGGTTAAGGGCTGTAAGTAAGCATTTCACTGTAATGTCTGCACCTGTTTTATTCGGCGCATGTGGCCAATAAAATTTGATTTGATTCGATTTGATTCAGTCTTGTATCAGGTGAACCTGTTGTGTCCTTTAGTCTAATAATTGTCCCATAATTTACATTTTTACATTTACATTTTAGTCATTTAGCAGACGCTCTTATCCAGAGCGACTTACAGTTAGTGAGTGCATACATTATTTTTTATTTTTTCATACTGGCCCGTGTGGGAAACGAACCCACAACTCTGGCGTTGCAAACGCCATGCTCTACCAACTGAGCTACATCCCTGCCGGCCATTCCCTCCCCTACCCTGGACGACGCTGGGCCAATTGTGCGCCGCCCCGTGGGTCTAATCTCCAAACGGTTTCCTTTTAATTGCTACCATGGTTACGCATTCCATATTTCTTCTGTAAGAAACATTTAAATGTAGCCCTATCCATACAGGCCAATTCCCACGAGTGTAAATGGTCAAATGTGGATCTAAACAATTTAATTAAAATATCCTGAACATTTGTTCCCTCTACACCACACACTGACAACTGCACAATAATAATAAATATATATTATATTTAATAATATATAGACATTTACATTACTACTGTAGACCCTACTGCCAATAACTAGATTAACTGAAATAATTTTAGTTAAAATAACACCATTATTTAAGAAAGAAAAATCCAGAAGTGTGTGTGTTTGTGTTCTGAGAAAATGTTTTTTCACTTCTAGCAATCAGTGACTATTAAAATGTGCTTCGCAAAATGTTTTAGTTGATACATTGGATATCTGAAATACAGCCATACTATTTTAATTTCCAACAATATATTAATGAACAACTGTATCAATTTTGAAAAATATATTGAACAAATTCCCTCAAGGAAAAAATAACATGATGTACTGTATAATTCTACAGTAAAATATGTCAATATACAGTATGATAATATATCTGATAATGCTCTGATAATGCATGGTCCACATCAGCTGTTTCTTAAAACAAAGGGACATTTAGTCCTTTAAATACTTTAGATATGTTTAATTTATTTTGTAATTTCTTCATTTTCTAAAACTATGTCAGAGGCAATTCAAACAATAGGACAGGAGGGGAGAGAAGAGAGAGGAGAGGAGGGGAGAGGAGGGGGGAGGGGAGAGGGGAGGGGAGAGAGGGGAGGGGAGAGAAGAGAGAGGGGAGGGGGAGAGAGAAGGGGAGTGGAGGGGAGTGGAGGGGAGAGAGAAGGGGGGGAGAAGAGAGAGGGAGGGGAGAGAAGAGAGAGGGGAGGGGAGGAGAGAGGGGAGGGGAGAGAAGAGAGAGGGAGGGGAGTGGAGGGGAGAGAGAAGGGGGGGAGAAGAGAGAAGGGGACGGGAGAGAAGAGAGAGGGGGAGAGAGAAGGGGAGGGGAGAGAAGAGAGAGGGAGGGAGGGGAGAGGAGGGGAGAGGGGAGAGAAGAGAGAGGGGAGAGAAGAGAGAGGGAGGGGAGAGGAGGGGGGAGGAGGGGGGAGGGGAGAGAGAGGGGAGGGTTAATGCTTTTTTCCTTCGCACCTTTCATTCTCACTTTCACACAACCTTTAAATGTACATATTGATCTGAACATTCAGAATCACACACATCAATATGTACATTTAAAGATTGATTGATATCAGCAATCAATATCATAGCCTAGCTGTTGTTTAAAGATAGAACATTCCAAATCAACATTTGAAATTGTCTGCAGGTTGGACAGTGTATATTTCTAGGTATTTAGTTTACTATTATAATGATAAAGACATACATTTGTTTTTAATAAAACATGATATCTAACACATTTCTACAACCAGAAACAACTGAATGTATATATCTCTGTATTTCTACAACCAATAACACAGAAGACATCAAAACTATGAAATAACACATATGGAATCATGTAGTAACCAAGAAAGTGTTAAACAATTCAAAATATATTTAAATAATTTTAGATTCTTCAAAGTAGCCACCCTTTGCCTTGATGACAGCTTTGCACACTCTTGGCATTCTCAAAGTAGAAAACAGTCAAAATAAAGAAAAACCCTGGAATGAGTAGGTGTGTCCAAACTTTTGACTGGTACAAATAAACGTGTTAACAACCGAATATTTACAGAAATAAGAAAAGTACTTATCTCTCTTTATCCTCTTCTCACAACTTAAAAATAATAATTTGAAAAGTTCAGAGTTGAAATTGTCTTTTTTTTTTCTCGGTTATACAAGGTGTGTATACGCCATGTGTCTCATGGTGAGAAAGTGCTCAGATCTTTTCCTTATTGAAAAGGGATTATTTGAGAGATCAGTGATTTACATGAACCCGACTCGCAGCCATTCCCTTTGATAGAGAACCATCCAACGGTTTGTCACTACACTCAGCTCAAAGATGCAGCAAGTCAGGAATACGATACGAATTGAAAACTCCTCGCCGGTCAGGCATACGCATATTAATAAATAAAGGATAGGCCATTCAGAGTACAGAGGAGTTGAGGTAATACATGTGGGTAGGGGTAAAAGTGACTGTGTGTGTGTGTGTGTGTGTGTGTGTGTGTGTGTGTGTGTGTGTGTGTAATGTTGCATTTTTCTTCACATACTGCTCTCTCTCCAGTGGTGTGTAGTCCCTGTGATTTCCAACGTTATTTAAAATTCATTATTGACCTGATTCTCCACAAAATATGAATAATTCTGCTTTATATATCTACTGATACTCTCATATCATTCCTATAAACCACTAATCATATTCTCCCCATTGATCTTCTTCCGTGGCTTCTGTTGCTGTAACTTAAAGGCCAAAGCCATTCAAAAAACATGATTTTCCTGTGTTTTATACACATAATATACACTGCTCAAAAAAATAAAGGGAACACTAAAATAACACATCCTAGATCAGAATGAATGAAATAATCTTATTAAATACTTTTTTCTTTACATAGTTGATGTGCTGACAACAAAATCACACAAAAATGATCAATGGAAATCAAATGTATCAACCCATGGAGGTCTGGATTTGGATTCACACTCAAAATTAAAGTGGAAAACCACACTACAGGCTGATCCAACTTTGATGTAATGTCCTTAAAACAAGTCAAAATTAGGCTCAGTAGTGTGTGTGGCCTCCACGTGCCTGTATGACCTCCCTACAATGCCTAGGCATGCTCCTGATGAGGTGGCGGATGGTCTCCTGAGGGATCTCCTCCCAGACCTTGACTAAAGCATCCGCCAACTCCTGGACAGTCTGTGGTGCAACGTGGCGTTGGTGGATGGAGCGAGACATGATGTCCCAGATGTGCTCAATTGGATTCTGGTCTGGGGAACGGGCGGGCCAGTCCATAGCATCAATGCCTTCCTCTTGCAGGAACTGCTGACACACTCCAGCCACATGAGGTCTAGCATTGTCTTGCATTAGGAGGAACCCAGGGCCAACCGCACCAGCATATGGTCTCACAAGGGGTCTGAGGATCTCATCTCGGTACCTAATGGCAGTCAGGCTACCTCTGGCGAGCACATGGAGGGCTGTGCGGCCCCCCAAAGAAATGCCACCCCACACCATACTGACCCACCGCCAAACCGGTCATGCTGGAGGATGTTGCAGGCAGCAGAACGTTCTCCACGGCGTCTCCAGACTCTGTCACGTCTGTCACATGTGCTCAGTGTGAACCTGCTTTCATCTGTGAAGAGCACAGGGCGCCAGTGGCGAATTTGCCAATCTTGGTGTTCTCTGACAAATGCAAAACGTCCTGCACGGTGTTGGGCTGTAAGCACAACCCCCACCTGTGGACGTCGGGCCCTCATACCACCCTCATGGAGTCTGTTTCTGACCGTTTGAGCAGACACATGCACATTTGTGGCCTGCTGGAGGTCATTTTGCAGGCGTCTGGCAGTGCTCCTCCTGCTCCTCCTTACACAAAGGCGGAGGTAGCGGTCCTGCTGCTGGGTTGTTACCCTCCTACCGCCTCGTCCACGTCTCCTGATGTACTGGCATATCTCCTGGTAGCGCCTCCATGCTCTGGACACTACGCTGACAGACACAGCAAACCTTCTTGCCACAGCTCGCATTGATGTGCCATCCTGGATGAGCTGCACTACCTGAGCCACTTGTGTGGGTTGTAGACTCCGTCTCATGCTACCACTAGAGTGAAAGCACCGCCAGCATTCAAAGGTGACCAAAACATCAGCCAGGAAGCATAGGAACTGAGAAGTGGTCTGTGGTCACCACCTGCAGAACCACTCCTTTATTGGGGGTGTCTTGCTAATTGCCTATAATTTCCACCTGTTGTCTATTCCATTTGCACAACAGCATGTGACATTTATTGTCAATCAGTGTTGCTTCCTAAGTGGACAGTTTGATTTCACAGAAGTGTGATTGACTTGGAGTTACATTGTGTTGTTTAAGTGTTCCCTTTATTTTTTTGAGCTGAGCAGTGAATTTATTCCAGGTGACTACCTCATGAAGCTGGTTGAGAGAATGCTAAGAGTGTGCAAAGCTGTCACCATAGCAAAGGGTGGCTATTTGAAGAATCTCAGATATAAAATATATTTTGATTTATTTAACACTTTTTTGGTTACTACATGATTCCATATGTGTTATTTCATAGTTTTGATGTCTTCACTATTATTCTACAATGTACAAATAACGTAAAACCCTTGAATGAGTAGATGTTCTAAAACCTTTGACCGGTAGTGTATATTTCCACACTATGAGGTTGGAGTAATACTGTGAAATTGTGAAAATTATGATAATGCACTTTTAGTGTAGGAGCTGTTTGAAAAGACTGCCTGGAATGTCTGCCTGTTTTGGTGGGATGGAGTTTTGTCCTTCCATGGTGACGTCACCATGCGGTAAATTCGTTATTCGTTATAGATCAGGTATGCAACTAGAAGACAGATTAGTCTATCAAATAACATTTCACAAAAATATTATCTAAATATACTAAAGCAAACATATACACAAATAATACATTATCTGATGAAATTGCTGGAATTACAGGAATGTCCCCCCTCCTGTTTACACTGGCAATTTAGACACTTGCAGAAAGAATCAGTCAGGACCCAAACACATAACATACAGTGGAGAGAACAAGTATTTGATACACTGCCGATTTTGCAGGTTTTCCTACTTACAAAGCATGTAGAGGTCTGTAATTTTTATCATAGGTACACTTCAACTGTGAGAGACGGAATCTAAAACAAAAATCCAGAAAATCACATTGTATGATTTTTAAGTAATTAATTTGCATTTTATTGCATGACATAAGTATTTGATCACCTAGCAACCAGTAAGAATTCCGGCTCTCACAGACCTGTTAGTTTTTCTTTAAGAAGCCCTCCTGTTCTCCACTCATTACCTGTATTAACTGCACCTGTTTGAACTCGTTACCTGTATAAAAGACACCTGTCCACACACTCAATCAAACAGACTCCAACCTCTCCACAATGGCCAAGACCAGAGAGCTGTGTAAGGACATCAGGGATAAAATTGTAGACCTGCACAAGGCTAGGATGGGCTACAGGACAATAGGCAAGCAGCTTGGTGAGAAGGCAACAACTGTTGGCGCAATTATTAGAAAATGGAAGAAGTTCAAGATGATGGTCAACACCATCACAAGACTCCCGAGTGGCGCAGCGATCCCAGGCTGTGTCACAGCCGGCCGTTACCGGGATGTCATTGTCCCATTGCACTCTAGCGACTCCTTGTGCCGGTGTTTCGTCCGACACATAGGTGCGGCTGGCTTCCATGTTAAGCGAGCAGTGTGTCAAGAAGCAGTGCGGCTTGGCAGGGTCGTGTTTCGGAGGACGCACGGCTCTCGACCTTCACCTCTCCCGAGTCCGTAGGGGAGTTGCATCGATGGGACAAGACTGTAACTACTAATTGTATATCATGAAATTGGGGAGAAAAAGGGGGTAAAATATAAATTGGTCCACATGGAAACTAAACCCATAGAAACCGTAAATGACCTGGTACAATTATTCCATTACAGAATTAAAATAAATGTTGGACTGACCAATGTAGACATTTTCAAATACATGCAACGTAAAAGTTTTGTATCACAAAATGTCAATCTGAAATCTTTTGGACATCAGAGTAATGTTGAGGGAATCCTATTTGAGTCAGAAAATGATATTCATATGATAGGTAAGATACACAAAACCTTGCAGAGAGCCGATCCAACTGACAACCTCTTAGAAAACAATATCAACTATTGGAACCAAGACTTAAAAATAACTGATATTGGCACAAGATGGAGGGAGTGTTGGAACATAACTAACGAAATTACAGTTAAAGGAAATGGAGACTTAATCCAGTATACATTTATGCACAGAATTGACTATACAAGAGACAAAATTCACAAATTCTACAGCACAACGACAGAGTCATGTAAAACGAACAATGACTCAATAATTCATGCATTCTGGGATAAAAAAATTAAAAATAAAGTTCAAAGGTTATGGGGCGGAGTTAGAAAGTTGGCTGCCAAAAACGAGCCACCGAATGGACAGTAATGATGTTGGAAGAAGACTGCCTCAGTAGGAATGGTGAGCTAATGCTATAGACTGGTATTGCTGCTCTTCAGTAGCTAACTAGAAAACAACACGTTTAAAATGTACAATCAGTGCTTCCGACAAAGGTGGTGCTGATGTAGGCCTACGGTTGGTTCTAATTAATAGGTGTCTTTATGTGGATAGTCTAGTGAAAAAGTAAACTGGCTTCTTCTCAACGTTAACGTTTACTGGGTGCAATGAGGTAATCTATCTTTAATGTAGGCTATTTCAAATATGAAAACAACTGAGCTAGGGCCTATATGAGCTTGTTTCAGATCTCCATCCCCGACCTAATCCATCCAGTTAGGTCTGACTACTAGGCTACCATTCATTCAACATGCCTCGTTGTCATTGGTGAACTGACTATTATGACATCATCGGCAGCCTACTGTTGACCTCCAGCTACATGAAGAGATCCACAACTGATTCATTAAAACACAGGCCTGCTCATCTTTTAACAGTCTAACATAACTTTCTGTGAAGGACGGTATTAGTGGCAGAGCTCTCTGCCATGACATGTCGGTTTCCATCCACACAGTGACGCGCACTACACTACCACAAACACCGCACGTTTCCTTGCTCGTCAATGCACTCGCGCCTACTACCGTTGCGGAGAGCAAAAGCATGTGCGGGCAAGAAATATTCTCGCTTAGTTGACTAAAACGCTGTAGCTAACTACCTTCATCGTAATGATACCTTAGCTAAGGAGCTTCAAAATTATAGTGGTTATGTGCTTGACTATGTTATGTGCTTGGGGGGGGGGGGTCCGGAGCAGAGAGCTAGAGATTTTTTCTCCTCGCCCAAATTGTCTTCATTGGCTCAGCTCCAACTTCAGAAGGTTGAGTCGAAAACCACAATGTGCCAACTTGAAGCCTATTTTTGCGTATTTTAGGGTAGTTTTTCGTACCAGCTTACTTTGACCTCAAATTGCATGCATAGTACGCAAAATGTGTGCAGATTGGCAGGTCTGTAAACCTCTCTGCCAATAACAGCAAATGTTCCGTTTTCCCCTCCCCACTCAGACCACTCCCAGACAGAAAATGCCCTATTTTTTATTTGTATTTTTTATTTAACCTTTATTTAATTAGGCAAGTCAGTGAAGAACACATTCTTATTTACAACGACGGCGGCGGCCTACCAAAAAGGCAAAAGGCCTCCTGCGGGGACGGGGGCTGGGATAAAAAATTTAAAATTAAATAAAAATATAGGACAAAACACACATCATGACAAGAGAGACACCACAACACTACATAAAGAGAGACACCACAACACTACATAAAGAGAGACACCACAACACTACATAAAGAGAGACACCACAACACTACATAAAGAGAGACACCACAACACTACATAAAGAGAGACACCACAACACTACATAAAGAGAGACACCACAACACGACATAAAGAGAGACACCACAACACTACATAAAGAGAGACACCACAACACTACATAAAGAGAGACACCACAACACGACATAAAGAGAGACACCACAACACTACATAAAGAGAGACACCACAACACTACATAAAGAGAGACCACAACACTACATAAAGAGAGACACCACAACACTACATAAAGAGAGACACCACAACACTACATAAAGAGAGACCACAACACTACATAAAGAGAGACACCACAACACTACATAAAGAGAGACCTAAGACAACAACACAGCATGGTAGCAACACAACATGACAACAATATGGTAGCAACACAACATGGCTCCAGCACAACATGGAGCAGCACAAAACATGGTACATACACTATTGGGTGCAGACAACAGCACAGCGGGCAAGAAGGTAGAGACAACAATACATCACGCGAAGAAGCCACAACTGTCAGTAAGAGTGTACATGATTGAGTCTTTGAATGAAGAGATGGAGATAAAACTGTCCAGTTTGAGTGTTTTTTGCAGCTCGTTCCAGTCGCTAGCTGCAGCGAACTGAAAAGAGGAGCGACCCAGGGATGTGTGTGCTTTGGAGACCTTTAACAGAATGTGACTGGCAGAATGGGTGTTGTATGTGCAGGATGAGGGCTGCAGTAGGTATCTCAGATAGGGGGGAGTGAGGCCTAAGAGGGTTTTATAAATAAGCATCAACCAGTGGGTCTTGCGTCAGGTATACAGAGATGACCAGTTTACAGAGGACTATAGAGTGCAGTGATGTGTCCTATAAGGAGCATTGGTGGCAATCTGATGGCTGAATGGTAAAGAACATCTAGCCGCTCGAGAGCACCCTTACCTGCCGAACTATAAATTACGTCTCCGTAATCTAGCATTGGTAGGATGGTCATCTGAATCAGGGTTAGTTTGGCAGCTGGGGTGAAAGAGGAGCGATTACGATAGAGGAAACCAAGTCTAGATTTAACCTTAGCCTGCAGCTTTGATATGTGCTGAGAGATGGACAGTGAACTGTCTAGCCATACTCCCAAGTACTTGTATGAGGTGACTACCTCAAGCTCTAAACCCTCAGAGGTATTAATCACACCGGTGGGGAGAAGGGCATTATTCTTACCGAACCACATTACCTTTGTTTTGGAGGTGTTCAGAACAAGGTTAAGGGCAGAGAAAGCTTGTTGGACACTAAGAAAGCTTTGTTGTAGATCGTTTAACACAAAATCCGGGGATGGGCCAGCTGAGTATAAGACTGTATCATCTGCATATAAATGGATGAGAGAGCTTCCTACTGCCTGAGCTATGTTGTTGATGTAAATTGAGAAGAGCGTGGGGCCTAGGATCGAGCCTTGGGGTTCTCCCTTGGTGACAGGCAGTGGCTGAGACAGCAGATGTTCTGACTTTATACACTGCACTCTTTGAGAGAGGTAGTTAGCAGACCAGGCCAAAGACACCCTCAGAGACACCAATACTCCTTAGCTGACCCACAAGAATGGAATGGTCTATCGTATCAAAAGCTTTGGCCAAGTAAATAAAAATAGCAGCGCAACATTGATTAGAATCATCAAGTGCAATGGTGACACCATTTTTTTCAGCAAGGGTCTATGATAAATCAGGACAGGTCATTTAACAGAGCAGCCGTTACAAACACAGGCTGTAAAACAGTGATCACTAAGGTCATTACAGAAAACACCAGACTGATACCTATCAGGATTATTTGTGAGGATAACATCAAGGAGAGTAGCCTTTTCTGGGTGTTTGGAGTCATACCTTGTGGGATTGGTAATAATCTGAGAAAGATTTAGGGATTCCCATTGCTTTAGGACTTGGTCAGGTGGTTTAAGCATGTCCCAGTTTAGATCACCTAGCAGGACAAATTCAGACTTAGTGTAAGGTGCCAGGAGAGAGCTTAGGGCAGGTAGGGTATAGGCCGGTGCTGTGTAAGGGGCCAGGAGAGAGCTTAGGGCAGGTAGGGTGCAGGCCGGTGCTGATAGTGAACGATATCATCCAGCAACAGTCAACAAAGAGCTATTTGAAAGTTGAATGCTTAAAACCAGCAAATCAAATTGTTTGGGGACAGACTTGGTGGAGACAACCGAGCACTGAAGGTGTTCCTTGGTAAAGATTGCCACTGCACCACCTTTGGAAGATCTGTCTTGCCAAAAAAAGGTCATAACCAGACAGGTTAACATCAGTGTTCAAAACACTCTTTCTTAACCACGTCTCAGTAATGACCAACACATCTGGATTGGAGCTGTGAACCCACACTTTCAATTGATCAATTTTAGGTAATAAGCTTCTAGTGTTAACGTGCAGAAAACCCAGACTTTTACGAGAGCAGAAATCAGTGAAGCAAATATCAGAGCACAAGTCAGAATTGGGGCTAGCAACAGTAGATGGGCCAGGGTGTACATGCACATTTCCAGATATCATCAGCAGTAATACAATCAGGGCACGGCAGAGGACAGGGAGAGCTCTGCAGGGTTGATTTATAACATTTGAATGTGCATTAAATATTTGTTGTTTCTTTTTTACCATTTTTAACGGAAACAATCACTGTAAGGTACTTAATCGTCACCCCCAAAATGATTTGATATTGAGATAAAAACGGCCGCATTTGGACCTTTAACAAATCAAAATCAAATCGTATTTGTCACATGCGCCGAATACAAGATGTGTAGACCTTACAGTGAAATGCTTACTTACAAGCCCTTAACCAACAATGCAGTTAAGAAAAAAATAAGTGTTAAGATAGTATTTACTATATAGACTGAAGTAAACAATAAATTAAAAAATAGAAAATAAATAGAAAAATAAAAACTAATTAAAGAGCAACATAAAGCCAAGAGGTGTCTTTCCTATGAAATAGCTGTTTAACTGCATAATACACTATAAAAAAAAGTAAGGTGTTTTGAATAATTAATCTAGTAACACCACAATAAATACAGATGGAATACAAGTTTGTTATTAAGGCACATGAAAGTTCAAATCTTCCAGAAGGCATCTCTGCCAAAAAACTCATTTATATAAAAAAATAAAAGTTAAAATGCCTCTCCTGTGAAGTTGTGACTTGCGACATACACCTAGTTTCATGAAACAAGTCACATTTTATAATAGCTACTGTATAATCACTATGAGTTTCATCTGCTATAACACACACACATCATTTTTTTAAATATGTTTTGCAAACGTGATATACAGTGGGGAGAACAAGTATTTGATACACTGGCGATTTTGCAGGATTTCCTACTTATAAAGCATGTAGAGGTCTATAATTTTTATCATAGGTACACTTCAACTGTGAGAGACGGAATCTAAAACAAAAATCCAGAAAATCACATTGTATGATTTTTAAATAATTAATTTGCATTTTATTGCATGACATAAGTATTTGATCACCTATCAACCAGTAAGAATTCCGGCTCTCACAGACCTGTTAGTTTTTCTTTAAGAAGCCCTCCTGTTCTCCACTCATTACCTGTATTAACTGCACCTGTTTGAACTCGTTACCTGTGTTAAAGATACCTGTCCACACACTCAATCAAACAGACTCCAACCTCTCCACAATGGTCAAGACCAGAGAGCTGTGTAAGGACATCAGGGATAAAATTGTAGACCTGCACAAGGCTGGGATGGGCTACAGGACAATAGGCAAGCAGCTTGGTGAGAAGGCAACAACTGTTGGCGCAATTATTAGAAAATGGAAGAAGTTCAAGATGACGGTCAATCACCCTCGGTCTGGGGCTCCATGCAAGATCTCACCTCGTGAGGCATTAATGATCATGAGGAAGGTAAGGGATCAGCTCAGAACTACACGGCAGGACCTGGTCAATGACCTGAAGAGAGCTGGGACCACAGTCTCAAAGAAAACCATTAGTAACACACTACGCCGTCATGGATTAAAATCATGCAGCGCAAGCAAGGCCCCCCTGCTCAAGCCAGCGCATGTCCAGGCCCGTCTGAAGTTTGCCAATGACCATCTGGATGATCCAGAGGAGGAATGGGAGAAGGTCATGTGGTCTGATGAGACAAAAATTGAGCTTTTTGGTCTAAACTCCACTCGCCGTGTTTGGAGGAAGAAGAAGGATGAGTACAACCCCAAGAACACCATCCCAACCGTGAAGCATGGAGGTGGAAACATCATTCTTTGGGGATGCTTTTCTGCAAAGGGGACAGAACGACTGCACCGTATTGAGGGGAGGATGGATGGGGCCATGTTGCGCGAGATCTTGGCCAACAACCTCCTTCCCTCAGTAAGAGCATTGAAGATGGGTCGTGGCTGGGTCTTCCAGCATGACAACGACCCGAAACACACAGCCAGGGCAACTAAGGAGTGGCTCCGTAAGAAGCATCTCAAGGTCCTGGAGTGGCCTAGCCTGTCTCCAGACCTGAATCCAATAGAAAATCTTTGGAGGGAGCTTAAAGTCCGTATTGCCCAGCGACAGCCCCGAAACCTGAAGGATCTGGAGAAGGTCTGTTTGGAGGAGTGGGCCAAAATCCCTGCTGCAGTGTGTGCAAACCTGGTCAAGACCTACAGGAAACGTATGATCTCTGTAATTGCAAACAAAGGTTTCTGTACCAAATATTAAGTTCTGCTTTTCTGATGTATCAAATACTTATGTCATGCAATAAAATGCAAATAAATTACTTTAAAATCATACAATGTGATTTTCTGGATTTTTGTTTTAGATTCAGTCTCTCACAGTTGAAGTGTACCTATGATAAAAATTACAGACCTCTACATTCTTTGCAAGTAGGACAACCTGCAAAATCGGCAGTGTATCAAATACTTGTTCTCCCCACTGTAATTGCAAAAAGGTTTTATGTCCACACTGTAAATGGGATATTATGGGTGTGCACTGCATTGTAGTGGCTAGCTTGAAATAAACACTGATCATTATCAGAGACTGACAGCATTAATATAGATTTGTACTTTACGAAGGCGTTGCTAAAATGGAGTCACGTTTGTGCGTGTGTCTGCATGCGTGTGTTTCCTTATTGGTCTACAGTAAAATGTTCAACAATAAATAGTGCAGCTATGTACATGCCATCCCACCCCACGGGGGGGCCAGTATAAAAAATTAATAAAATAATAATAATAATAATAATAATAATAATAATAATAATAATAATGAAACATTTTTTAAAAAAAATGAATACAAAAATAAATAAGGTATGCACTCACTAACTGTAAGTCGCTCTGGATAAGAGCGTCTGCTAAATGACAAAAAATGTACAAAAAATAAATGTAAAAAATAAGAACGTGTTAAAGTATGCATTTCAACAGAAAGGGCTTGATGCTAAATTGTATATAATGGAGGTGTATTATGTTGACTTCTTCAAATCAAATCAAATCAAATTGTATTGGTCACACACACGTGTTTAGCAGATGTTATTGCGGGTGTAGCGAAATGCTTGTGCTTCTAGCTCCGACAGTGCAGTAATATCTAACAAGTAATGTCTAACAATTTCACAACATATACCCAATACACACAAATCTAACTAAGGAATGGAATTAAGAATATATACATTTATGGACGAGCAATGACAGAGCGGCATGGACTAAGATACAGTAGAATATTATAGAATACAGTATATACATATGAGATGAGTAATGCAAGATATGTAAACATTATTAAAGTGACTAGTGTTCCATTTCTTAAAGTGGCCTCTGATTTATAGTCTATGTCTATAGGCAGCAGCCTCTAATGTGCTAGTGATGGCTATTTAACAGTCTGATGGCCTTGAGATAGAAGCTGTTTTTCAGTCTCTCGGTCCCAGCTTTCATGCACCTGTACTGACCTCGCCTTCTGGATGATAGCGGGGTGAACAGGCAGTGGCTCGGGTGGTTGATGTCCTTGATGATCTTTTTGGCGTTCCTGTGACATCGGGTGCTGTAGGTGTAGTGGAGGGCGGGTAGTTTGCCCCCGGTAATGTGTTTGGCAGACCGCACCACCCTCTGGAGAGCCCTGCATTGTGGGCGGTGCAGTTGCCGTACCAGGCAGTGATACAGCCCGACAGGATGCTCTCAATTGTGCATCTGTAAAAGTTTGTGAGGGTTTTAGGTGCCAAGCCAAATTTCTTCAGCCTCCTGAGGTTGAAGAGGCTCTGTTGTGCCTTCTTCACCACACTGTCTGCGTGGGTGGACCATTTCAGTTTGTCAGTGATGTGTACGCCAAGGAACATGAAGCTTTCCACCTTCTCCACTACGGTCCCGTCGATGTGGATAGGGGGGTGCACCCTCTGCTGTTTCCTGAAGTCCACGATCATCTCCTTTGTTTTGTTGACGTTGAGTGAGAGGTTATTTTCCTGGCACCACACTCCCAGAGCTCTCACCTCCCTGTAGGCTGTCTCTTCATTGTTGGTAATCAAGCCTACTATTGTTGTGTCATCTGCAAATTTGATGATTGAGTTGGAGGCGTGCTTGGCCACGCAGTCATGGGTGAACAGGGAGTACAGGAGGGGGCTGAGCTTAGTTCAGTTACCTTTGCTTTCTTGGGTACAGGAACAATGGTGGCCATCTTGAAGCATGTGGGGACAGCAGACTGGGATAGGGAGAGATTGAATATGTCCGTAAACATACCAGCCAGCTGGTCTGCGCATGCTCTGAGGACGCGGCTAGAGATGCCGTCTGGGCCGGCAGCCTTGCGGGGGTTAACATGATTAAATGTCTTACTCACGTCGGCTACGGAGAAGAAGAGCCCACAGTCCTTGGTAGTGGGCCACGTCGGTGGCACTGTGTTATCCTCAAAGCGGGCGAAGGAGGTGTTTAGCTTGTCTGGAAGGGAGACGTCGTGTTGGCTACGTGGCTGGTTTTCCTTTTGTAGTCCGTGATTGTCTGTAGACCCTGCCACATACGTCTCGTGTCTGAGCCGTTGAATTGTGACTCTATGCTGATGTTTTGCCAGTTTAATTGCCTTGCGGAGTGAGTAGCTACACTGTTTGTATTCTGCCATATTCCCAGTCAACTTGCCATGGTTAAATGCGGTGGTTCGCGCTTTCAATGTTGCAGCGAATGCTGCCATCTCTCCACGGTTTCTGGTTAGGGTAGGTTTTAATAGTCACAGTGGGAACAACATCTCCTATACACTTCCTGATAAACTCAGTCACCGTTTCAGTGTATTTGTCTAAATTATTTTTGCAAGCTACCCGGAACATATCCCAGTCCGCGTGATCAAAACAATCTTGAAGCGTGGATTGGTCAGACCAGCATTTAATAGTCCTCAAACAGCATGGGTACTTCCTGTTTGAGTTTCTGCCTATAGGAAGGGAGGAGCAAAATAGAGTCATGGTCAGATTTGCTGAAAGGAGGACGGGGAGGGCCTTATAACCATCCCAGAAAGTTTGAATAGTAATGGTCGAGGATTTTAGCAGCTGAGTACAACTGTCGATATGTTGATAGAACTTCGGCAGCCTAGTCCTCAAATTTGCTTTGTTCAAATCCCCGCCTACAATAAATGCAGCCTCAGGATATGTGGTTTCCAGTTTGCATAAAGTCCAGTGAAGTTCTTTGAGGTCCGTCATGGTATCGGCTTGAGGGGGGATATACACGGCCGTGACTATAACGGAGGACAATTATCTTGGGAGATAATGTGGTCGGCATTTGATTGTGAGGTATTCTAGGTCGTGTGAACAAAAGGACTCGAGTTCCTGTATGTTACTACAACTATGAGTCGTTAATCATAAAACATAAACCTCCGCCCTTCTGCTTCCCGGAGAGATATTTATTTCTGTCTGCGCGATGAACTGAGAACCCAACTGGCTGGACCAACTCAGACAGTATATTCTGAGAGAGCCATGTTTCCGTGAAACAGAGGATGTTACAGGCACTGATGTATCTCTGGAAAGAAACCCTCGCCCTGAGCTCGTCAACTTTGTTATCCAGAGACTGAACATTAGCGAGTAATATACTCTGAAGCCGGCGGCTCCGAGTGCCTCTCCTCCGCCGGCGATGTTTTGGGTCGGTCTCTGGAATCAGTTCAATTGCCCTGGGGAGAGCGAACAAAAAATTCCTGGTCGTAATGCTGGTAGTTCTGGTGAGTTACCGCCGCTCTGATATCCAATAGTTTTTCCCGGCTTTATGTAATGATACAAAACATTTTCTGAGCTAATAATGTAAAAAGAAATAATACATAAAAAAAAGCAAAATACCGCAAAGTTTCCTAAGAGCTGGTTGCGAGGCCGCCATCTCCGTCGGCGCCAGATTTCCTCTGTGAATTCAGTGATCATCAAGTAACACTAACATATCCATCCCTACTATTATGTTAATATGAACACTTTCTACACAATTTCATCGATTCGTTTAAATCCTTTTTGAAAACAATAATTCATAGGACACTACAGATATCTGAATGACGTGATCATGTGTGTTACTGGCCAAAATCTGAATTTATAAAGGCTTTGCATTTATCTTGATATATTGTTCTTTGTCCTGTGATTTTCAATGTGATTTAATTTAATTATTATTTAATAATATATGTATTTATTTAATCATGTAATAATATAAGGAATCTATTACACTTATAACTGGTATAATACTTTTTAGTTGCTGGATTTAAACATTTTGAGTAAAACCCTGGGGTGTGACTGTGTTACCTTAGCCTGTTAGCTTAGCCTGTTAACTTAGCCTGTTAGCTTAGCCTGTTAGCTTAGCCTGTTAACTTAGCCTGTTAGCTTAGCCTGTTAGCTTAGCCTGTTAGCTTAGCCTGTTAGCTTAGCCCATGTTGCAGAGGCAGGCATTAGACTGTGATTAAGCCTCACACACCTCACCTCGCCACACACACACACACACACACCTCAAACACACACCTCACACACACACACTATTGTTCAAGCCAGCCTTAGCGTTTAAGCTGTCTAATACAGTGAGGGAAAAAAGTATTTGATCCCCTGCTGATTTTGTACGTTTGCCCACTGACAAAGAAATGATCAGTCTATAATTTTAATGGTAGGTTTATTTCAACAGTGAGAGACCGAATAACAACAACAAAATCCAGAAAACCACATTATATGTTATAAATTGATTTGCATTTTAATGAGGGAAAAAAGTATTTGACCCCCTCTCATTCAGAAAGATTTCTGGCTCCCAGGTGTCTTTTATACAGGTAACAAGCTGAGATTAGGAGCACACTCTTAAAGGGAGTGCTCCTAATCTTAGCTTGTTACCTGTATAAAAGACACCTGTCCACAGAAGCAATCAATCAATCAGATTCCAAACTCTCCACCATGGCCAAGACCAAGGAGCTCTCCAAGGATGTCAGGGACAAGATTGTAGACCTACACAAGGCTGGAATGGGCTACAAGACCATCGCCAAGCACCTTGGTGAGAAGGTGACAACAGTTGGTGCGATTATTCGCAAATGGAAGAAACACAAAAGACCTGTCAATCTCCCTCGGCCTGGGGCTCCATGCAAGTTCTCACCTCGTGGAGTTGCAATGATCATGAGAACGGTGAGGAATCAGCCCAGAACTACACGGGAGGATCTTGTCAATGATCTCAAGGCAGCTGGGACCATAGTCACCAAGAACACAATTGGTAACACACTACGCCGTGAAGGACTGAAATCCTGCAGTGCCCGCAGGGTCCCCCTGCTCAAGAAAGCACATATACATGCCCGTCTGAAGTTTGCCAAAGAACATCTGAATGATTCAGAGGAGAACTGGGTGAAAGTGTTGTGGTCAGATGAGACCAAAATGGAGCTCTTTGGCATCAACTCAACTCGCCATGTTTGGAGGAGGAGGAATGCTGCCTATGACCCCAAGAACACCATCCCCACCGTCAAACATGGAGGTGGAAACATTATGCTTTCGGGGTGTTTTTCTGCTAAGGGGACAGGACAACTTCACCGCATCAAAGGGACGATGGACGGGGCCATGTACCGTCAAATCTTGGGTGAGAACCTCCTTCCCTCAGCCAGGGCATTGAAAATGGGTCGTGGATGGGAATTCCAGCATGACAATGACCTAAAACACACGGCCAAGGCAACAAAGGAGTGGCTCAAGAAAAAGCACATTAAGGTCCTGGAGTGGCCTAGCCAGTCTCCAGACCTTAATCCCATAGAAAATCTGTGGAGGGAGCTGAAGGTTCGAGTTGCCAAATGTCAGCCTCGAAACCTTAATGACTTGGAGAAGATCTGCAAAGAGGAGTGGGACAAAATCCCTCCTGAGATGTGTGCAAACCTGGTGGCCAACTACAAGAAACGTCTGACCTCTGTGATTGCCAACAAGGGTTTTGCCACCAAGTACTAAGTTATGTTTTGCAGAGGGGTCAAATACTTATTTCCCTCATTAAAATGCAAATCAATTTATAACATTTTTGACATGTGTTTTTCAGGATTTTTTTTGTTGTTTTTATTCTGTCTCTCACTGTTCAAATAAACCTACCATTAAAATTATAGACTGATCATTTCTTTGTCAGTGGGCAAACATACAAAATCAGCAGGGGATCAAATACTTTTTTTCCCTCACTGTAATTAAAGCATGCATGGCTGGGCCACAGTGCCACCTATACTCATGTGTTAGGATGGGACGTGTGTGTTAGGATAGGACATGTGTTAGGATAGGACATGTGTGTTAGGATAGGACATGTGTTTTAGGACAGGACGTGTGTGTTAGGACAGGACATGAATGTGCTAGCGCCTGCCTGCCTGCCTGCCTGATGACGAGGCCCTATTCAGGCCAGATAATTATACTAGAGAGCTGGAGGGAGACAGCAGGGTCAAAGCAGCATGGAGGCTGGCTTCACGACTACAGCAAAACAACACTGAAGGAGCAACCTACACAGCTGTGTTTTATGATTCCTACACAAGTAACTGCTCAAATAATAATTAAACACCTAGAGAAATATTTTTGTAATTATTGCATTCAATTCTAACAACTCAATCATATTTTTCATAAATAACATGAATAATAAAATAAGGGTTTTTGAACGGAGGTGCAGTATCACAGTGGCTGGCCATCAATGTGATTTATCATGGTAAATAAACAACAGACAGACTGACCGAATGACTCCTTCTTTTCACAACCCCCAATCCGTTTAAAAACATACAGAAAACATATAAAACTGCTAATATGCGAGCGTCGGGTTGTTGGGTTCTTTCAGACCACATTCTCTGCCTCTCCATATCCCAAACTAAAGATCCCGATGCCCTTTTCACAGGGCTGATAAGTGAATTTTGTGCCATAAAAATGCATACTTGGTCTCCGATCTGTGTCTGGGGTCACAGGTCACAGAGAGCATCATCGTCATCCCACTCAATGACTCATAGACAGGAGGAAGGCCAGGATCATGTCCATACCAGGAGTATTGATGTGTGTGTGTGGGTGTGTGTGCGCGCGAGAGTATGTGTGAGGGGAGGCGGGGACTGCTACAAATCTGAGGGGAGGCGGGGACTGCTACAAATCTGAGGGGAGGCGGGGACTGCTACAAATCTCCCGTCCTGTCCTGTCTTGGGAACACTTTTTTAAATATATATTTTTTTAGTTTGCTACCTCTCTAAGTGCATCCACGGGGTCGCCTCGCCGGGCGATCCCTCTGTGCATTAGCCCCTCTCCTCTCTCTCTTAACGTTAATAAACCGCTGAAAAATTACTACCATTTTGGGCTAACCGTATTAGAACACGCAACACGAACAAGGCAGACATATTTATACTCATAATAAATTTGTTAAGATAGGGTTTCATCTTAATTGCGTAATCTAATGTTGGTAGCATTTTTCATTGGTTGTCTTACTGCCGGGGGTAACCTTGTTTGCGGGGCTGTGAGGGGTAGGTTAGGGGCTGTGTGTGGGTTAGGTTAGGCAGGCAGACAGATCTCTACTCTACACAGAAAGGTCTCCTCTCCGCCTCGCCTGTCATCCAGCAACGCAGACATCATTACATCATATTAATGCACCCCAATTGCATTACAGCTGTGGTTTCATCATTCAGTGTGTCAGATTCTGTGCAGGCAGGCATTCCCGTCCTGCTATGTGGTGTGGTGTCTGTCTGGCAGAACGGAGGGGAGAGAAGCAGGGACTGCGGTGGAACAGGGTGTGTGTGCATGCGTATGTTTGTGAGTGTGTATAGGGGGGACCATGGTGGACTGGGGGGGACCAAGGTGGACTAGAGGGGACCAAGGTGGACTAGGGGTAGGGGGGACCAAGGTGGACTAGGGGTAGGGGGGACCAAGGTGGACCAAGGTGGACTAGGGGTAGGGGGGACAAAGGTGGACTAGGGGTAGGGGGGACCTAGGTGGACTAGGGGGGACTAAGGTGGACTAGGGGTAGGGGAGACTAAGGTGGACTAGGGGTAGGGGGGACCTAGGTGGACTAGGGGGGACTAAGGTGGACTAGGGGTAGGGGGGACTAAGGTGGACTAAGGGGGACTAAGGTGGACTAGGGGTAGGGGGGACCAAGGTGGACTATGGGGAACTAAGGTGGACTAGGGGTAGGGGGGACCAAGGTGGACTAGGGGTAGGGGGACCAAGGTGGACTAGGTGTAGGGGGGACCAAGGTGGACTAGGTGTAGGGGGGACCAAGGTGGACTAGGGGGGACTAAGGTGGACTAGGGGTAGGGGGGACCTAGGTGGACTAGGGGGGACTAAGGTGGACTAGGGGTAGGGGGGACTAAGGTGGACTAAGGGGGACTAAGGTGGACTAGGGGTAGGGGGGACCAAGGTGGACTATGGGGAACTAAGGTGGACTAGGGGTAGGGGGACCAAGGTGGACTAGGTGTAGGGGGGACCAAGGTGGACTATGGGGAACTAAGGTGGACTAGGGGTAGGGGGACCAAGGTGGACTAGGTGTAGGGGGGACCAAGGTGAACTAGGTGTAGGGGGGACCAAGGTGGACTAGGTGGGACCAAGGTGGACTATGGGGGACCAAGGTGGACTAGGGGTAGGGGGGACCAAGGTGGACTAGGGGGGGGACAAAGGTGGACTAGGGGTAGGGGGGACCAAGGTGGACTAGAGGTGACCGAGGTGGACTAGGGGGGATTAAGGTGGACTAGGGGTAGGGGGACCAAGGTGGACTAAGGGGGACTAAGGTGGACTAGGGGTAGGGGGGAACAAGGTGGACTAGGGGTAGGGGGGACCAAGGTGGACTAAGGGGGACTAAGGTGGACTAGGGGTAGGGGGGACCAAGGTGGACTAGGGGGACTAAGGTGGACTACATTTACATTTTTGTCATTTAGCAGACGCTCTTATCCAGAGCGACTTACAATTAGTGAGTGCATACATTATGTTTTTTTAATTTTTTTCATACTGGCCCCCTCGTGGGAATCGAACCCACAACCCTGGCGTTGCAAACACCATGCTCTACCAACTGAGCTACATCCCTGCCGGCCATTCCCTCCCCTACCCTGGACGACGCTGGGCCAATTGTGCGCCACCCCATGGGTCTCCCGGTCGCGGCCGGCTACGACAGAGCCTGGATTCGAACCAGGATCTCTAGTGGCACAGCTAGCACTGCGATGCAGTGCCTTAGACCACTGCGCCACTCGGGAGACTAGGGGTAGGGGGGACCAAGGTGGACTAAGGGGTACTAAGGTGGACTAGGGGTAGGGGGGACCAAGGTGGACTAGGGATAGGGGGGACCAAGGTGGACTAGGGGGGACCAAGGTGGACTAGGGGGGACCAAGGTGGACTAGGGGGGACCATGGTGGACTAGGGGTAGGGGGGACCAAGGTGGACTAGGGGTAGGGGGGACCAAGGTGGACTAGGGGTAGGGGTGACCAAGGTGGACTAGGGGTGACCAAGGTGGACTAGGGGTGACCAAGGTGGACTAGGGGGGATCATGGTGGACTAGGGGTAGGGGGGACCAAGGTGGACTAGGGGTAGGGGTGACCAAGGTGGACTAGGGGTGACCAAGGTGGACTAGGGGTGACCAAGGTGGACTAGGGGTGACCAAGGTGGACTAGGGGGGACCAAGGTGGACTAAGGGGGGACCAAGGTGGACTAGGGGTAGGGGGAACAAAGGTGGACTAGGGGTAGGGGGGACCTAGGTGGACTAGGGGGGACTAAGGTGGACTAGGGTAGGGGTGACTAAGGTGGACTAGGGGTAGGGGGGACCTAGGTGGACTAGGGGGGACTAAGGTGGACTAGGGGTAGGGAAGACTAAGGTGGACTAAGGGGGACTAAGGTGGACTAGGGGTAGGGGGGACCAAGGTGGACTATGGAGAACTAGGGGTAGGGGGGACCAAGGTGGACTAGTGGTAGGGGGACCAAGGTGGACTAGGTGTAGGGGGGGACCAAGGTGGACTAAGGGGAACTAAGGTGGACTAGGGGTAGGGGGGGACCAAGGTGGACTAGGGGTAGGGGGGACCAAGGTGGACTAGGTGTAGGGGGGACCAAGGTGGACTAGGGGGGACTAAGGTGGACTAGGGGTAGGGGGGACTAAGGTGGACTAGGGGTAGGTGGGACCTAGGTGGACTAGGGGGACTAAGGTGGACTAGGTAAGGTGACTAGGGGTAGGGGGGACCAAGGTGGACTAGGGGGACTAAGGTGGACTAGGGGTAAGGGGGGACCAAGGTGGACTAGGGGTAGGGGGGACCAAGGTGGAACTAGGTGTAGGGGGGACCAAGGTGGACTAGGGGGGACTAAAGGTGGACTAGGGGTAGGGGGGGACTAAGGTGGAACTAGGGGTATGTGGGACCTAGGTGGACTAGGGGGACTAAGGTGGACTAGGGGTAGGGGGGAACAAGGTGGACTAGGGGTAGGGGGGACCAAGGTGGGACTAAAGGGGGACTAAGGTGGACTAGGGGTAGGGGGGACCAAGGTGGACTAGGGGGACTAAGGTGGACTAGGGGTAGGGGGGACCAAGGTGGACTACATTTACATTTTTGTCATTTAGCAGACGCTCTTATCCAGAGCGACTTACAATTAGTGAGTGCATACATTATGTTTTTTAATTTTTTTCATACTGGCCCCCTCGTGGGAATCGAACCCACAACCCTGGCGTTGCAAACACCATGCTCTACCAACTGAGCTACATCCCTGCCGGCCATTCCCTCCCCTACCCTGGACGACGCTGGGCCAATTGTGCGCCACCCCATGGGTCTCCCGGTCGCGGCCGGCTACGACAGAGCCTGGATTCGAACCAGGATCTCTAGTGGCACAGCTAGCACTGCGATGCAGTGCCTTAGACCACTGCGCCACTCGGGAGACTAGGGGTAGGGGGGACCAAGGTGGACTAAGGGGTACTAAGGTGGACTAGGGGTAGGGGGGACCAAGGTGGACTAGGGATAGGGGGGACCAAGGTGGACCAAGGTGGACTAGGGGGGACCAAGGTGGACTAGGGGGGACCATGGTGGACTAGGGGTAGGGGGGACCAAGGTGGACTAGGGGTAGGGGGGACCAAGGTGGACTAGGGGTAGGGGTGACCAAGGTGGACTAGGGGTGACCAAGGTGGACTAGGGGGGACCAAGGTGGACTAGGGGGGATCATGGTGGACTAGGGGTAGGGGGGACCAAGGTGGACTAGGGGTAGGGGGGACCAAGGTGGACTAGGGGTGACCAAGGTGGACTAGGGGTGACCAAGGTGGACTAGGGGGGACCAAGGTGGACTAGGGGTGACCAAGGTGGACTAGGGGTGACCAAGGTGGACTAGGGGGGACCAAGGTGGACTAGGGGGGACCAAGGTGGACTAGGGGGGACCAAGGTGGAGTAGGGGGGACCAAGGTGGACTAGGGGGTGGCATATTTTCTATCTGGGGCTCCTACTGATGGTTTTACTCACAAACAGAGTCAAAGTACCAACTACAGCCATCATCCACATAACCTTACTGCTGTCTAGTGCTGTAGTGTAGATTTCAGAGTGCAGTAATTGCCACTCAAGCTGCACTCAAGGTGTGTGTGTCGTGTGTGTGTGTGTGTGTGTGTGTGTGTGTGTGTGCGAGCGTCTGTGTGCATATACATGTGCATTACCCCTACCTACATGTACAAATTACCTGGACTAACCTGTACCCCCACACGTTGACTCGTACCGGTACCCCCTGTATATAGCCTCATTATTATTATTTTATTGTGTTACTTTTTATTTTATTTTTTACTTTAGTTTATTTAGTAAATATTTTCTTAACTCTATTTTTGAACTGCATTGTTGGTTAAGGGCTTGTAAGTAAGCATTTCACGGTAAGGTCTGTATTCGGCGCATGTGACAAATGAAATGTGATTTGATTTGTGTGTGTGTGTGTGTATGTGTGTGTGTATGTGTGTGTACGCATGTGTGTGTGTGTGTGCGCATGTGCATGTGTGTGTGTGTGTGTGTGTGTGTGTGTGTGTGTGTGTGTGTGTGTTGTGTGTGTGTGTACGCATGTATGTGTGTGTGTGTGTACGCATGTGTGTGTGTGTACGTATGTGTGTGTGTGTGTGTGTGTGGTACACGGTGTGTGTGTGTGTGTGTATGCATGTGTGTGTGTGTGTGTGTGTACGCATGTGTGTTGTGTTGATGTGTGTTTTGTGTTTTGTGTTTGTGTTG
>LR778261.1:6018408-6066775 GCA_902810595.1 Coregonus sp. 'balchen'
ACAGTATATATTCGAGATTTAAGACTGATATAAAACAAAAAAATTTTAAACAGTGATTGAGAACTGAAAAATTAACAGAAATAAGAAATAAAGAATTTTTTTGGAGGGGAGAGAAAAAGAGAAACGGGGGGGGAAATGCAAAAAAGGGAAGAAATAAAGGGGGAAAAATGGGATGGGGTTTGGGGGAGGGGGAATGAGAAAAGCCAAGAGAAAGAAAGGGGGAGGGGATGGAGGGGAACTAAGGGGGGGGGGCGGACTACAGGCTGTGACAGGGGTGATGACTCTGCCCTTTAAAGCCCACTCTCAGCAAAGGCCTGGACCAAGGGCACCCTAGGGCCCCTAAATCCTCTCACTCCTCTCACCACTCTCCTCACTCTCTCTCTCCCTCTCCTCCACTGTACGCTCATTTTAAAAGAACCTGGGTCCAATGTTTTTCCTTTTGAAATAAGGGTTTTTATACATAATAATATAATATAAAATCAAAAATCTTTAAAACACTAATTGTAAACAGAGTGAGTCCATGCAACTTTTTAATGTGACTTGTTAGCACATTTTACCTCCTGGAACCTTATTAAGGCATGCCATAAAAAGGGGTTGAATACTTAATAACTCAAGACATTTCAGCTTTTCATTTTAAATTAATTTTTTTACATTTCTAAAAACATAATTCCACTTTGACATTTTGGGCTATTGTGTATAGGACACTGACATAAAATCTCAATGTAATCTGTTTTTAAATTCAGGCTGTAAAACAACCAACTGTGGAAAAAGCCAAGGGGTGTGAATACTTTCTGAAGGCACTGTATAATCTCATTGCTATGTATAAAATGTATAATTTCTTCAAAAGTAGCAGAAGAGTATATTGTTCCAAACAATGTCTAAAAATAAGCAAAAATTGTACTTTTAAGATTAATATTAATATTTTCAATGTTGAATAAATTAATGTTGACATTTTTATTTCAGAATCTAGACATACTCCATAAACAGTGCATTCGGAAAGTATTCAGACCCCTTGACTTTTTCCACATTTTGTTATGTTACAGCCTTATTCTAAAATGGATTAAATCGTTTTTTTCCCCTCTCATCAATCTACACACAATATCCCACAATAACAAAGCAAAAACAGTTTTTTTAGAATTATTTGCAAATTTATTTTAAAAAATATTTAAAAAATATCAAATTTACATAAGAATTCAGACCCTTTACTCAGTACTTTGTTGAAGCACCTTTGGCAGCGATTACAGCCTTGCGTCTTCTTGGGTATGACGCTACAAGCTTGGCACACCTGTATTTGGGGAGTTTCTCCCATTCTTCTCTGCAGATCCTCTCAAGCTCTGTCAGGTTGGATGGGGAGCGTCGCTGCACAGCTATTTTCAGGTCTCTCCAGAGATGTTCGATCGGGTTCAAGTCCAGGTTCTGGCTGGGCCACTCAAGGACATTCAGAGACTTGTCGAGAAGCCACTCCTGCGTTGTCTTGGCTGTGTGCTTAGGGTCATTGTCCTGTTGGAAGGTGAACCTTCGCCCCAGTCTAAGGTCCAGAGCACTCTGGAGTAGGTTTTCATCAAGGATCTCTCTCTGTACTTTGCTCCGTTCACATTTCCCTCGATCCTGACTAGTCTCCCAGTCCCTGCCGCTGAAAAACATCCCCACAGCATGATGCTGCCACCACCATGCTTCACCGTAGGGATGGTGCCAGGTTTCCTCCAGACGTGACGCTTGGCATTCAGGCCAAAGAGTTCAATCTTGGTTTCATCAGACCAGAGAATCTTGTTTCTCTGCTAAAAATTCCCAAAACATGTTTTCTCTTTGTCATAATGGGGGTATTGTGTGTAGATTGATGAGGACATTTTTTTTATTGAATCCATTTTAGAATAAGGCTGTAACGTAACAAAAATGTGGAAAAAAGGAAGTGGAATGAATCCTTTATGGAGGCGCTGTATGTTAGAGCACACTGTAAGGAGTACAGTGACACCAATATGTTGTCTGTTTCATGCATGCTTCACAGATCATAGGGTAAAAAGGGTTCTGAAACGGCCACTTTCATCGTGATTTTCTCAAAGATGGGTTGCGTTACAAATGTAAAAATCGTATCAAAACATTTATTCCTCTCAATTAAGTTTCTATGTGAGAATTGCCAGGACAATCTGAGATACCAAAAATATTTTCGGGCTATGCTGGCATGGAATCACCCTATAGTTTTCTATTTAACTATGTGAATCAACCATTCTTGTGCATTTCTATATGCCCTTATCCTCTGCACTGTCATCTCGTGTAGGAAGTTCATCCATTCAGGCTACATTGCACTAAATGACCTCCCTGAGCTTCTCCTATGAGGGCTTTCTATTGGATTAGAGAGAGAGGCTAGCATTTCAGCTAAACCAATCACGCGTCCTTAATGACATCAGAGGTGGTGGCAGGTTGAACTCTAACCCCTGACCCTCCCTGGCCGGCTGATGATGAACGGAGGAGAAAATGTCCTCTAATCTGACAGCCCTCCATCCCTCTATCTATCCCTCTATCCATCCCTCCCTCTATCTATCCCTCTATCCATCCCTCAATCCATCCCTCCCTCTATCCATCCCTCTATCCACTGATCCCTACCACACCATGTCTCTGGCCTGATGAAGAGTTGACAGGACCACTGTCTAATGTACCAATCCTCTATCTATCCCTCCATCCCCCGTCCCCCCAGCCACTGACCCTTACATAGAAATATTCAGAAAGGAGAGAGTGGACCCCTGCTCTAATGTCACAGGATCGGGAAGAGGGAGGGAGGGGGGGGAGGGGGGAGGGAAGGGGGGAGGAGGGGGAATGGAGGGTATTTGTTTCGTTTTTTTTTGTTTCTCTATTTCTTTTTTGGTTTTCCCTTTGGGCTTTTTTTTTTTCTTCCCTTCGTTCTTTTTCTTGTTTTCCCTTTTTTTTTTTTCCCTTCTAATTGATAATCCCTATCCTCTTTCTATCCCGTCAACCCTCACTCTTTCCCTTTCCCCCATCCCCCCACCCTTTATCTACCCCCATCCCCCCACCCCGACCCTTTATCTAACCATCCCCCCCCCCCCACCCCCACCCTTTACCCTCAACCCCATCCCCCCTCCCCCACCCTTTATCTACCCCCCCATCCCCCCCCCTTTATCTACCCCCCTCCCCCCCCACCCCTTTCTCCCCCTCCACACCCCCCTCCCCCCCCCCCCCCCTTTATCTACCCCCATCCCCCCCCATCCCCAACCCTTTATCTACCCCCACCCCCCCATCCCCCACCCTTTATCTACCCCCCCCCATCCCACCCTTTATCTACCCCCATCCCCCCATCCCGACCCTTTATTTTACCCCATCCCCCCATCCCGACCCTTTTATCTACCCCCATCCCCCCATCCCGACCCTTTATCACCACCCCCATCCCCCCATCCCACCCTTTATCTACACCCCATCCCCCCATCCCCCCCCCCCATCCCCCCACCCCATCCCCCACCCCCTTATCCCCCCCACCCTACCCTTTATCTACCCACCCCCCCCCCCACCCTTTATCCCCCCCCATCCCCCCACCCTTTATCTACCCCCACCCCCCACCCTTTATCTACCCCCATCCCCCCATCCCCCCACCCTTTATCTACCCCCCATCCCGACCCTTTATCTACCCCATCCCCCCCATCCCGTACCCTTTATCTACCCCCCATCCCCCCATCCCAACCCTTTATCTAACCCCCCCATCCCCCCCCTTTATCTAACCCCCCCCCTCCCCCCCATCCCCCACCCTTTATCTAACCCCCCTCCCCCCCATCCCCCCACCCTTTAGCTACCCCATCCCCCCATCCCCCCAACATTTATCTACCCCCCCATCCCCCATCCCAACCCTTTATCTACCCCCCATCCCCCCATCCCGACCCTTTATCTACCCCCCATCGCCCCCATCCCCCATCCCCCCACCCTTTATCTAACCCTACCCCAGCCCATCCCCCCAACCCTTTATCCTACCCCATCCCCCCCATCCACTGACCCTTTATCTACCCCATCCCCCCCATCCCTCCCGACCCTTTATCTACCCCATCCCCCTATCCCCCCCACCCTTTATCTACCCCCATCCCCCCATCCCGTCCCTTTATCTACCCCCCCTCTCCCCCCATCCCCCACCCTTTATCTACCCCCCCTCCCCCCATCCCCCACCCTTTATCTACCCCCATCCCCCCCATCCCCCCATCCCGTTCCCTTTATCTACTACCCCATCCCCCATCCCCGACCCTTTATCTACCCCCCCATCCCCATCCCCCGACCCTTTATCTACCCCCATCCCCCGACCTTTCATCCCACCCCCAGTCCCCGAACCTTATCTAAATCTACCCCCATCCCCAACGGCCCCCCCCCCCCATCCCCCATCACCCCGACCCTTTATCACCCATACCCCCCCCATCCCCCCCATCCCCTGACCCTTTATCCACCCCCCCATCCCCCGAAACCTTTATCTAACCCCCCCATCCCCCCATCCCCATCCCCCCCGACCCTTTATCTACCCCCATCCCCCCATCCCCTGACCCTTTATCCACCCCATCCCCCAAACCTTTATCTACCCCCATCCCCCCATCCCCCCATCCCCCCGACCCTTTATCTACGACCCCCATCCCCCATCCCCCCACCCTTATCTAACCCAACCCCATCCCCCATCCCCCCCACCCTTTATCTACCCCCCATCCCCCCACCCTTTATCTACCCCCCCATCCCCCCCATCCCCCCCACCCTTTATCTACACCCCCATCCCCCCGACCCTTTATCTTAACCCCCATCCCCCCATCCCCCCACCCTTTGTGGTCCTCTGTAGCTCCAGCTGGTAGAGCGCGGCGCTTGTAACGCCAAGGTAGTGGGTTCGATCCCCCCGGGACCACCCATACACAAAAAAAAATGTATGCACGCATGACTGTAAGTCGCTTTGGGATAAAGCGTCTGCTAAATGGCATATTAATTATTATTATTGATCTACCCCCCATCCCCCATCCCCCCACCCTTTATCCACCCCCATCCCCCACCCTTTACTACCACCCCCATCCCCCATCCCCCGACCCTTTATCTACCACCCTACCCCCCATCCCCCCATCCCCCGACCCTTTATCTACCCCCATCCCCCCATCCCCCCACCCTTTATCTACCCCCATCCCCCATCCCCCGACCCCTGTTATCTCCCCCCATCCCCCATCCCCCCACCCTTTATCTACCCTCCCCCACCCCCATCCCCACCCCCCCGCCCCTTTTAATCTACCCCCATCCCCCCATCCCCCACCCTTTTATCTACCCCCCCCATTCCCCCCATCCCCTCCCCTTTTATCTACCCCCCATCCCCCCATCCCCCAACCCTTTAATCCTCCCCCATCCCCTATCCCCCCCCACCCTTTATCTACCCCCATCTCCCCATCCCCTGACGAAATGAGGCGAGGGAGTGGACCCCCAGGTCTAATAATGACGGGAGAGTGGCTCTTCAAAATGCCTACTGGCCCCCATCCTCTCCCTCTACCCTCCCCCCCTCCCTCTCTCAGTCCCTCCTCTTCCCCCAGCCATTGACCCTCAACCATCATGTCAACAAAACGTTGACATCAACTAAACAGATATCAGTATTATTCTATGCTACAAAATCTCCTCCACTAGCCTATTTGTAGTGGGCATTACAGGGATGAAGCAGGTAAAACGTTGGGGCCGCTAGATTAGTTTTGGACCAGTGGACATTAAAGCTCTGCAGCAGCTCTGCTCTGATTTGACCTTTGACCCTCCCCAGGGGACCATCCTGTCCACAGCAGGGCAGAACAGTGATTGGATGGTCAATGTTTATTCTCCTGCTGTTTGATTGAGCTCAGTGTTACTGAGCCAGTCTGCTAGAGCTAACCTTCTGCATAAATAAGGTTAAATAAAAATGTATAAAAGAACACCAAAAATGATATATTTATCCGAAAAAAAAAACATGTATAGCTAGCTAGCGAAGAAATGTAGATGAATGTAGAAACATGAAACTAAAAAACAACTGCCAGGGTGAATTTGGTAGAGGTAGGGCTAAAAGCAAACAGGACATATGAAGTGGGGATAACCCAAAGTATGCCAATTAAATATACAGTGTGTTTTCTTATTCTAAAATGGATTAATAAAAAGAAATCTCAGCAATCTACACACAATACCCCATAATGACAAAGCGAAAACAGGTTTTCAGAAAATTTTGCAAATGTATTAAAAAGAAGAAACAGAAATACCTTATTTACATAAGTATTCAGACCCTTTGCTATGAGATTCGAAATTGAGCTCAGGTGCATCCTGTTTCCATTGATCATCCTTGAGATGTTTCCACAACTTGATTGGAGTACACCTGTGGTAAATTCAATTGATTGGACATGATTTGGAAAGGCACATACCTGTCTATATAAGGTTCCACAGTTGACAGTGCATGTCAGAGCAAAAACCAAGCCATGAGGTCGAAGGAATTGTCCATAGAGCTCCGAGACAGGATTGTGTCGAGGCACAGATTTGGGGAAGGGTACCAAAACATCTCTGCAGCTTTGAAGGTCCCCAAGAACACAGTGGCCTCCATCATTCTTAAATGGAAGAAGTTTGGAACCACCAAGACTCTTCCTAGAGCTGGCCACCCGGCCAAACTGAGCAATCTGGGGAGAAGGGCCTTGGTCAGGGAGGGTGACCAAGAACCCGATGGTTACTCTGACATAGCTCTAGATTTCCTCTGTGGAGATGGGAGAACCTTCCAGAAGGACAACCATCTCTGCAGCACTCCACCAATCAGGCCTTTATGGTAGAGTGGACAGACGGAAGTCACTCCTCAGTAAAAGGCACATGACAGCCCACTGGAAGTTTGCCAAAAGACACCTAAAGACTCAGACCATGAGAAACAAGATTCTCTGGTTTGATGAAACCAGATTGAACTCTTTGGCCTGAATGCCAAGCGTCACGTCTGGAGGAAACCTGGCACCATCCCTACGGTGAAGCATGGTGGTAGCAGCATCATGCTGTGGGGATGTTTTTCAGCGGCATGGGACTGGGAGACTAGTCAGGATCGAGGCAAAGATGAACGGAGGCAAAGTACGATCGAACATCTCTGGAGAGAATGGGAGAAACTCCCCAAATACAAAATACAGGTGTGCCAGCTTTTAGTGTCATACCCAAGAAGACTCGATGCTGTAATCGCTGCCAAAGGTGCTTCAAACGAAGTTCTGAGTAAAGGGTCTGAATACTTATGTAAATGTGATATTTCAGTTTTTTTATTTTTAATAATTAGCAAACATTTCTAAAACCTATTTTTGCTTTGTCATTATGGGGTATTTTCGTGTAGATTGATGAAAAAAATCAATTCAGTCCATTTTAGAATAAGGCTGTAACGTAACAAAATGTGGAAAAAGTAAAGGGGTCTGAATACTTTCCTAATGCAACTGTAGACAGATGTAGCAGCACAGAAGTCAAAATTGCTGAGTGTTTTAATGAGATTAATGTTTTTTTGGAGGATTGTGGTATTTCCCTGGGGTAGGGTCTAAATGTCCTCAGCACATGAGAAATGGATGGACAGAACAGAGAGGGAGGGGTGGAGGGATGGAGGAGAGGAGGGACAGAGGGGGGTAGAGGTAGAGGAGGGGTGTAGAAGTGGTGGGGTGAGGAAGAGGAGGGACAGAGGGGGGTAGAGGGTAGAGGAGGGGTGTTAGAGGTGGTGGGGGTGGAGGTGAGGGGGGTGAGTGGGGTCAGAGGACATCAGTGATCACCAGGGATTTCCCAGAAGCCACTGGCTGTGTGACAGTTAGGGGCAGGAAGGAATGAACCAAATGGATCAAATTATGACTTCCTTTTGATAATAGCCTATATTCCTGCTAAATCATGTTTTTTCTAATAATTGCTTATTTTTGAATGGAAATACTGTTAATATTGTCTATCAGTGATCTACCTACAGTCTTTGGTAATCCTAACAGTCCTACAGTTCTATTCATTGTGACAGATGGAAGATAAAGTCTCTCTCACTACTGTTCTGGACAACCGCCCTAGAAAGTAAAACATACCCACCAGAGAGTACAGTCGCAGTCGCATGTATGGCTTCCTTTACAAACAGCACCGCTTAACTCATTAAAAGATAATTGAAGTGATGAGAGAGACAACATCCCTTTATCTACCCCCATCCCCCCCATCCCCCCCACCCGTTATCTAACCCCCATCCCCCCACCCTTTATCTACCCCCCATCCCCCCACCCTTATCTACCCCCATCCCCCCCTCCCCCACCCTTTATCTACCCCCCCCCCATCCCCCCACCCTTTATCTACCCCATCCCCCATCCCCCCACCCGTTATCTAACCCCCCATCCCGACCTTTATCTACCCCCATCCCCCCATCCCGACCCTTTATCCTACCCCCATCCCCCCATCCCAACCCTTTATCTACCCCCTCCCCCCACCCTTTATCTACCCCCCCTCCCCCCCATCCCCCCCACCCTTTATCTACCCCCCTCCCCCATCCCCCCACCCTTTATCTCCCCAGCCCCCCTCCCCCAACATTATCTACCCCCATCCCCCATCCCAACCCTTTATCTACCCCCATCCCCCCATCCCGACCCTTTATCTACCCATCTACCCCATCCCCCATCCCCCATCCCCCCACCCTTTATCTACCCCATACCCCCATCCCCCCAACCCCTTATCTACCCCATCCCCCCATCCACTGACCCCTTTATCTACCCCATCCCCCCATCCCAACCCTTTATCTACCCCATCCCCACTATCCCCCCACCCTTATCTACCCCATCCCCCCAATCCCGTCCTTTATCTACCCCCCTCCCCCCATCCCCCACCCTTTATCTACCCCCCTCCCCCCATCCCCCCCACCCTTTATCTACCCCCCATCCCCCCATCCCCCCATCCCGTCCCTTTATCTACCCCCATCCCCCATCCCGACCCTTTATCTACCCCCCCATCCCCCCATCCCCCGACCCTTTATCTACCCCCATCCCCCGACGCTTTATCCACCCCCATCCCCCGAACCTTTATCTAACCCCCATCCCCCCATCCCCCATCCCCCGACCCCTTTATCTACCCCCCATCCCCCATCCCCTGACCCTTTATCCACCCCCATCCCCGAACCTTTATCTACCCCCATCCCCCATCCCCCATCCCCCGACCCTTTATCTACCCCCATCCCCCATCCCCTGACCCCTTTTATCCACCCCCATCCCCCAAACCTTTATCTACCCCCATCCCCCCATCCCCCCATCCCCCGACCCTTTATCTACCCCCATCCCCCATCCCCCCCCCACCCTTTATCTACCCCCCATCCCCATCCCCCCACCCTTTTATCTACCCCATCCCCCCACCCTTTATCTACCCCCCCATCCCCCCATCCCCCCACCCTTTATCCACCCCCATCCCCCGACCCTTTATCTACCCCCCATCCCCCCATCCCCCCACCCCTTTTGTGGTCCTCTGTAGCTCAGCTGGTAGAGCGCGGCGCTTGTAACGCCAAGGTAGTGGGTTCGATCCCCGGGACCACCCATACACAAAAAAAATGTATGCACGCATGACTGTAAGTCGCTTTGGATAAAAGCGTCTGCTAAATGGCATATTATTATTATTATTTATCTACCCCCATCCCCCCATCCCCCCACCCTTTATCCACCCCCATCCCCCCACCCTTTATCTACCCCCATCCCCCCATCCCCCGACCCTTGATCTACCCCCCATCCCCCATCCCCCGACCCTTTATCTACCCCCATCCCCCATCCCCCCCACCCTTTATCTACCCCCCCCATCCCCCATCCCCCCCATCCCCCCACCCTTTATCTACCCCCATCCCCCATCCCCCCACCCTTTATCTAACCCCCCATCCCCCCATCCCCCCCACCCTTATCTACCCCCTTCCCCCCCATCCCCCCACCCTTTATCTACCCCCCATCCCCCCATCCCCTGACCCTTTATCTACCCCCATCCCCCCATCCCCCGACCCTTTATCTACCCCCATCCCCCCCATCCCCCCGACCCTTTATCTACCCCATCCCCCCCATCCCCTGACCCTTTATCTACCCCCATCCCCCCATCCCCTGACCCTTTATCTACCCCCATCCCCCCATCCCGACCCTTTATCTACCCCCATCCCCCTATCCCCCCCACCCTTTATCTACCCCCCATCTCCCCATCCCCTGACAGCATGAGGCGAGGGAGTGGACCCCAGGTCTAATAATGACAGGGAGAGTGGCTCTTCACATGCCTACTGGCCCCCATCCTCTCCCTCTATCTCTCCCTCCCTCTCTCAGTCTATCCTCTCCCCAGCCATTGACCCTCAACCATCATGTCAACAGAAAACGTTGACATCAACTAAACAGATATCAGATATTATTCTATGCTACAGAATCTCCTCCACTAGGCCTATTTGTAGTGGGCATTACAGGGATGAAGCAGGTAAAACGTTGGGCCGCTAGATTAGTTTGGACCAGTGGACATTAAAGCTCTGCAGCAGCTCTGCTCTGATTTGACCTTTGACCCTCCCAGGGGACATCCTGTCCACAGCAGGGCAGAACAGTGATTGGATGGTCAATGTTTATTCTCCTGCTGTTTGATTGAGCTCAGTGTTACTGAGCCAGTCTGCTAGAGCTAACCTTTCTGCATAAATAAAGGTTAAATAAAAATGTATAAAAGAACACCAAAAATGATATATTTATCCGAAAAAAAAAACATGTATAGCTAGCTAGCGAAGAAATGTAGATGAATGTAGAAACATGAAACTAAAAACAACTGCCAGGGTGAATTTGGTAGAGGTAGGGCTAAAAGCAAACAGGACATATGAAGTGGGGATAACCCAAAGTATGCCAATTAAATATACAGTGTGTTTTCTTATTCTAAAATGGATTAATAAAAAAGAAATCTCAGCAATCTACACACAATACCCCATAATGACAAAGCGAAAACAGGTTTTCAGAAAATTTTGCAAATGTATTAAAAAGAAGAAACAGAAATACCTTATTTACATAAGTATTCAGACCCTTTGCTATGAGATTCGAAATTGAGCTCAGGTGCATCCTGTTTCCATTGATCATCCTTGAGATGTTTCCACAACTTGATTGGAGTACACCTGTGGTAAATTCAATTGATTGGACATGATTTGGAAAGGCACATACCTGTCTATATAAGGTTCCACAGTTGACAGTGCATGTCAGAGCAAAAACCAAGCCATGAGGTCGAAGGAATTGTCCATAGAGCTCCGAGACAGGATTGTGTCGAGGCACAGATTTGGGGAAGGGTACCAAAACATCTCTGCAGCTTTGAAGGTCCCCAAGAACACAGTGGCCTCCATCATTCTTAAATGGAAGAAGTTTGGAACCACCAAGACTCTTCCTAGAGCTGGCCACCCGGCCAAACTGAGCAATCTGGGGAGAAGGGCCTTGGTCAGGGAGGTGACCAAGAACCCGATGGTTACTCTGACATAGCTCTAGATTTCCTCTGTGGAGATGGGAGAACCTTCCAGAAGGACAACCATCTCTGCAGCACTCCACCAATCAGGCCTTTATGGTAGAGTGGACAGACGGAAGTCACTCCTCAGTAAAAGGCACATGACAGCCCACTGGAAGTTTGCCAAAAGACACCTAAAGACTCAGACCATGAGAAACAAGATTCTCTGGTTTGATGAAACCAAGATTGAACTCTTTGGCCTGAATGCCAAGCGTCACGTCTGGAGGAAACCTGGCACCATCCCTACGGTGAAGCATGGTGGTAGCAGCATCATGCTGTGGGGATGTTTTTCAGCGGCATGGACTGGGAGACTAGTCAGGATCGAGGCAAAGATGAACGGAGCAAAGTACGATCGAACATCTCTGGAGAGAATGGGAGAAACTCCCCAAATACAAAATACAGGTGTGCCAAGCTTTTAGTGTCATACCCAAGAAGACTCGATGCTGTAATCGCTGCCAAAGGTGCTTCAACGAAGTTCTGAGTAAAGGGTCTGAATACTTATGTAAATGTGATATTTCAGTTTTTTTATTTTTAATAAATTAGCAAACATTTCTAAAAACCTATTTTTGCTTTGTCATTATGGGGTATTTCGTGTAGATTGATGAAAAAAATCAATTCAGTCCATTTTAGAATAAGGCTGTAACGTAACAAAATGTGGAAAAAGTAAAGGGGTCTGAATACTTTCCTAATGCACTGTAGACAGATGTAGCAGCACAGAAGTCAAAATTGCTGAGTGTTTTAATGAGATTAATGTTTTTTGGAGGATTGTGGTATTCCCTGGGGTAGGGTCTAAATGTCCTCAGCACATGAGAAATGGATGGACAGAACAGAGAGGAGGGGTGGAGGGATGGAGGAGAGGAGGGACAGAGGGGGGTAGAGGGTAGAGGAGGGGTGTAGAAGTGGTGGGGTGGAGGAGAGGAGGGACAGAGGGGGGTAGAGGGTAGAGGAGGGGTGTAGAAGTGGTGGGGTGGAGGAGAGGAGGGACAGAGGGGGGTAGAGGGTAGAGGAGGGGTGTAGAAGTGGTGGGGTGGAGGAGAGGAGGGACAGAGGGGGGTAGAGGGTAGAGGAGGGGTGTAGAGGTGGTGGGGTGGAGGTGAGGGGGTGAGTGGGTCAGAGGACATCAGTGATCACCAGGGATTTCCCAGAAGCCACTGGGCTGTGTGACAGTTAGGGGCAGGAAGGAATGAACCAAATGGATACAAATTATGACTTCCTTTTGATAATAGCCTATATTCCTGCTAAATCATGTTTTTCTAATAATTGCTTATTTTGAATGGAAATACTGTTAATATTGTCTATCAGTGATCTACCTACAGTCTTTGGTAATCCTACAGTCCTACAGTTCTATTCATTGTGACAGATGGAAGATAAAGTCTCTCTCACTACTGTTCTGACAACCGCCCTAGAAAGTAAAACATACCCACCAGAGAGTACAGTCGCAGTCGCATGTATGGCTTCCTTTACAACAGCACCGCTTAACTCATTAAAAGATAATTGAAGTGATGAGAGAGACAACATGTTGAGTAGAGCAGCATGGTCATATGATGTGGACAGCGGGAGGGAGACGGGAGGAGGGAGGGAGACGGGAGGAGGGAGGGAGGGAAACGGGAGGAGGGAGGGAGACGGGAGGAGGGAGGGAGGGAGACGGGAGGAGGGAGGGAGGGAGACGGGAGGAGGGAGGGAGACGGGAGGGGGAGGGAGGGAGACGGGAGGAGGGAGGGAGGGAGACGGGAGGAGGGAGGGAGGGAGAACGGGAGGAGGGAGGGAGGGAAACGGGAGGAGGAGGGAAACGGTAGGAGGAGGGAGAGACGAGCGGAGGGAGGGAGGGACGGGGGAGGGACGGGAGCCGGAGGAGGGAGGGAGGGAGACTGGATAGGAGTTGGAGGTGGGAGACGGGAGGTAGGAAGGGAGTTAGACAGGATTGGAGGAGTACGTGGAGGTGTTATTGACGGGAGTAGGAGTTGATTGGTAGAACGGTAGGATGGTAGGTTGATTTCGGCCTGTTCGAATTATTACTTAACGCGAGGGATTGGTGAGGGATGACGAGGAGGGTAGGGAGGAGAAACTGGAACGAGGGAGTTTGTTCAGTTTGAAGGGGCAGGCTGAGGAGTGTGGGAATGAGAGGAGGAAAAATAAACATGTGAGGCTTTATGGATTAGAGATGAAAGAGGAGGAGACGTGGGAAGTAGTGGGGAGGCGTGGGGAGACACAGGGGAGGAGCAAGGAGGGGCAGGAGGCTTGCAGGCATGGAGCGGATTTTCCTTCACTCACTGAGCCAGAGTCAGATCTGATGGCCTGTTGGAGCTTTACCTAACACACACCTATCTACACACAGAGACACAGTCTGCAAAGCTGCTCCCCCCGCCTCTGCCTCTGCTCCCCCTGCCTCGCCTCTGCTCCCCCTGCCTCTCTGCTCCCCTGCCTCTGCCTCCCCCTGCCTCTGCCCTCTCCCCCTGCCTCTGCTCTCCCCCTGCCGTCTGCTCCCCCTGCCTGACTGACCTCCCTGCCTCTGCCTCTGCTCCCCCCTGCCTCTCCCTCTGCTCCCCTGCCTCTGCTCCCCCTTCCTCTGCTCCCCCTGCCTCTGCTCCCCCTGCCTCTGCCTCTGCTCCCCCTGCCTCTGCCTCTCGCCCCCTGCCTCTGCCTCGGCTGTCCCCTGCCTCTGCTCCCCCTGCCTCTGCCTCTGCTCCCCCTGCCTCTGTTCCCCCTGCCTTGCTCTGCTCCCCCTGCCTCTGCCTCTGCTCCCCCTGCCTCTGCTCCCCCTGCCCCTCTGCTCCCCCTGCCTCTGCTCCCCCTGCCTCTGCTCCCCCTGCCTCGCCTCAAATGTCAGATTATGAGGAGAGACAAGTGCCAGAGGAGAGAGAGAGATGAGAAGGGAGAGAGGGGGGAGGGATGAGAAGGGAGAGAGAGAAGAGGAAGAGGGAGGAGCCCTCAGACAGATGTCTCTGTAGACCAGCCAGACAGGGAGGACAGGCTGACCTCTGACCCACTTACATTTACATTTACGTCATTTAGCAGACGCTCTTATCCAGAGCGACTTACAAATAGGTGCATTCACCTTATAGCCAGTGGGATAACCACTTTACAGCAGAACGGCAGTTCCAGAGGCTGCCTGAGACCTGGAACTCCACGTGGGTCGTGCGTGCAGGGACCACCAGGTTAGAGAGGCAGCAGCCACGCGGTGTGAGGCGTTTGTGTAGCCTGTGCGGAGAGGAGAGAACAGGGATAGGCAGAGGCATAGTTGACAGGCTGCAGCAGATGGCTACAATAATGCAGAGGAGATCGGAATGAAATGAACTAAACATCTGGGAAAGGAGAGAGCGGGGCCTCCCTCACCACAACTCCCAAATATAACTCTCCCAACTTCCACCTCAGAAACTATAATTGTTGTAAACTACAGCGGTTCAATGTTTTCTAGGAATAGACTAACTTAGTTTATTCAGCTAGCTAACTAGGTGCAGTATTATTCCGTGAAAAACGTCCGGGCACCTCGTCATAAGACGCCACAGCCAGCTAGCATGCCGGTCTCCAACAACACGTATTTTTTTTTTTTTTTTTTTTCACCTTTATTTAACCAGGTAAGCCAGTTGAGAACAGGTTCTCATTTACAACTGCGACCTGGCCAAGATAAAGCAAAGCAGTGCAATAAAAACAACACAGAGTTACATATGGGGTAAAAAACATAAAGTCAAAAATACAACAGAAAATATATATACAGTGTGTGCAAATGTAGCAAGTTATGGAGGTAAGGCAATAAATAGGCTATAGTGCAAAATAATTACAATAGTATTAACACTGGAATGCTAGATGTGCAAGAGATTATGTGCAAATAGAGATACTGGGGTGCAAAAGAGCAAAATAAATAACAATATAGGGATGAGGTAGTTGGGTGGGCTAATTTCAGCGCCAATCCTCGGCGACAACAAACCACCAGTGTATCAACACGCAAGCAGATCGTTCGTGTCCGTGTCTAACGTTGTGGGTTAGTCCCGACAGCTTGAGCGAGTCCGTCGTCAACTTATTCAGCCAGTTAGTTAGCTAGAATAGTTAGCAAACTAGCTAGCCATTGCTTTCAGACAAAGAAGAACCCCTCCTTTCACGGCACGAACACACAGAGAGAGCCAAACTAACGTTAACTAGTCACCCATGTCCCGAATTCCTTGAACGACATTCTCTACCAGTTTCATCCTGGACATACCAGCCACTATAGATATACTACTGTACTATCTATCTAGCTCAAAGGAGCCTAATGTTAATCCACGTTCTCCACAGCCTTCTTTCCCTGCAATGGTTTTCTGAGACCTAGTCCTGGATTAATGGAGAATCTCCAACACTCAAATCCTGCCACACAGCACACCCCGACATAGCACATCCCGACACAGCACATCCCGACACAGCACATCCCGACACAGCACACCCCGACACAGCACACCCCGACACAGCACACCACGACACAGCACACCCCGACACAACACACCCCGACACAGCACACCCCGACACAGCACACCCTGACACAGCACACCCCGACACAGCACACCCCGACACAGCACATCCCGACACAGCACACCCCGACACAACACACCCCGACACAGCACACCCCGACACAGCACACCCTGACACAGCACACCCCGACACAGCACAACCCGACACAACACACCCTGACACAGCACACCCTGACACAGCACACCCCGACACAAAAACACCCTGACACAGCACACCCTGACACAGCACACCCCGACACAGCACACCCCGACACAGCACACCCCGACACAGCACAAGCTGACACAGCACAACCCGAAACAACACACCCTGACACAGCACACCCCGACACAAAACACCCCGACACAGCACACCCCGACACAGCACACCCCGACACAGCACACCCCGACACAGTACACCCCGACACAACACACCCTGACACAGCACACCCCGACACAAAACACCCCGACACAGCACACCCCGACACAGCACACCCCGACACAGCACACCCCGACACAGCACACCCCGACACAACACACCCCGACACAACACACCCCGACACAAAACACACCGACACAGCACACCCCGACACAGCACACCCCGACACAGCACACCCCGACACAGCACACCCCGACACAGCACACCCCGACACAGCACACCCCGACACAACACACCCCGACACAGCACACCCCGACACAGCACACCCCGACACAAAACACCCCGACACAAAACACCCCGACACAGCACACCCCGACACAGCACACCCCGACACAGCACACCCCGACACAGCACACCCCGACACAGCACACCCCGACATAGCACACCACGACACAGCACACCCCGACACAGCACACCCTGACACAGCACAACCCGACATAGCACACCCCGACACAGCACACCCTGACACAGCACACCCCGACACAGCACACCCTGACACAACACACCCCGACACAAAACACCCCGACACAAAACACACCGACACAAAACACCCCGACACAGCACACCCCGACACAAAACACCCCGACACAAAACACACCGACACAAAACACCCCGACACAGCACACACCGACACAAAACACCCTGACACAACACACACTGAATAGGGCTGTCACAGTGACCGTATTACCGCCACACGAGTCATGACTGCCATGTTTCTTTAGACCTGTCTAAAATAAATAATGGATATATTGTGATGGTGTAGGCTGTATTACAAGGGTTTACTAGACTTTTTTTAATGTAGATTTTCCAAAGGTCTGCATCAGGAGATGCTAAATGTGTTTATGTTAATTAACGGTCAATTACCGTGAGACCGGCAGTTATTTGCTTAACAATCGCCAGCTGGAAAAAATGTCATGACCGCCACAGCCCTAACCCTGACACAACACACAGACCAAATGTATTGCATCTTGACATGTCTGTTTGGTTGGGAAGTAAAACCATAGCAAAGATCAATAACAAATCAAATCTAATGTTATTTGTCACATGCTTCTTAAAAGGTGTAGACTAACAGTGAAATGCTTATTTAGTTACGGGATCTTCCCAACAACGCAGAGAGAGAAAAAAAGAGAAATAATAGAAAAGTAACAACAAAATAAATAAATAACGATAACTTGGCTTTATACACGGGGTAACAGTACCGAGTCCATGTGCAGGGGTACGAGGTAATTGAGGTGTATACACTAGTATGTGGACACCCCTTCAAATGAGTGGATTTGGCTATTTCAGCCA
Source organism: Coregonus sp. 'balchen' (assembly GCA_902810595.1). Taxonomy (NCBI): domain Eukaryota; kingdom Metazoa; phylum Chordata; class Actinopteri; order Salmoniformes; family Salmonidae; genus Coregonus; species Coregonus sp. 'balchen'. The sequence goes on from LR778261.1 coordinate 6,036,064, forward strand.
CACCCGTTGCTGACAGGTCTATAAAATCGAGCACACCGCCATGCAATCTCCATAGACAAACATCGGCAATAGAATGGCCTTAATGAAGCGCTCTGTGACTTTCAACGTGGCACCGTCATAGGATGCCACCGTTCCAAAAAAGTCTGTTGGGGGGGGGGGGGGGGGGGGGGGGAATGATATCGGACCAACCTTCATAAATGTTCTTGACTGTGTCCAGCTCGCTTATAATCACCGAAACGAAGATACACAGACAGGGAAAATCGAAAATTACAAAAACAATTATTATTTTTTACGGCAAGGAAATATAACCAATTTTCACTGCAGCACTTCGAACCTTGAAGACCTGTGAAGATGGCATTTTATTACATTCAATGCACCTTAACTTATACAGTTTAAAATGTGTGATTTTGTTTATTGTGTGTTAATTGGGCACAAAACTGTTTCATTATTTAAACCATTTCATATACACTGCCAGTCAAAAGTTTTAGAACACCTATTCATTCAAGGGTTTTTCTTTATTTTTTACTATTTTCTACATTGTAGAATAATAGTGAAGACATCAAAACTATGAAATAACACATATGGAATCATGCAGTAACCAAAAAAGTGTTAAACAAATCTAAATATATTTTATATTTGAGATTCTTCAAATAGCCACCCTTGATGACAGCTTTGCACACTCTTGGCATTCTCTCAACCAGCTTCACCTGGAATGCTTTTCCAACAGTCTTGAAGGAGTTCCCACATATGCTGAGCACTTGTTGGCTGCTTTTCCTTCACTCTGCAGTCCAACTCATCCCAAACCATCTCAATTTGGTTGAGGTCGGGGGATTGTGGAGGCCAGGTCATCTGATCCAGCGCTCCATCACTCTCCTTCTTGGTAAAATAGCCCTTACACAGCCTGGAGGTGTGTTGGGTCACTGTCCTGTTGAAAAACAAATGATAGTCCCACTAAGCCAAACCAGATGGGATGGTGTATCGCTGCAGAATGCTGTGGTAGCCATGCTGGTTAAGTGTGCCTTGAATTATAAATAAATCACAGAGAGTGTCAACAGCAAAGCACCCCCACTCCATGCTTTACGGTGGGAACCACACATGCAGAGATCATCTGTTCACCCACACCGCGTCTCACAAAGACACAGTAGTTGGAACCAAAAATCTCAAATTTGGACTCCAGACAAAGGACACATTTACCCGGTCTAATGTCCCAAGCAAGTCTCTTCTTCTTATTGGTGTCCTTTAGTAGTAGTTTCTTTGCAGCAATTCGACCATGAAGGCCTCATTCACACAGTCTCCTCTGAACAGTTGATGTTGAGATGTGTCTGTTACTTGAACTTTGAAGCAATTATTTGGACTGCAATTTCTGAGGCTGGTAACTCTAATGAACTTATCCTCTGCAGCAGAGGTAACTCTGGGTCTTCCATTCCTGTGGCAGTCCTCATGAGAGCAAATTTAATCATAGCGCTTGATGGTTTTTGCGACTGCACTTGAAGAAACTTTCAAAGTTCTTGAAATGTTCTGTATTGACTGACCTTCATGTCTTAAAGTAATGATGGACTGTCGTTTCTCTTTGCTTATTTGAGCTGTTCTTGCCATAATATGGACTTGGTCTTTTACCAAATAGGGCTATCTTCTGTATACCACCCCTACCCTGTCAGAACACAACTGATTGGCTCAAACGCATTAAGAAGGAAAGAAATTCCACAAATTAACTTTTAACAAGGCACAGCTGTTAATTGTTGCTGTTTATATTCAGAACCACATTCCTGTTAAGATTAGAGAGGATCTCATGTTAAATAATGTTGAAGTAATATGGCTACAGGTTAATCTGCCTCACCTAAAGCCAATTCTGGTGGGAAGCTGCTATAGACCACCAAGTGCTAACAGTCAATATATGGATAACGTGTGAAATGATTGACAATGTATGTGATATCAATAGAGAGGCATACGTTCTGGGTGATTTAAATATTGACTGGCTTTCATCAGGCTGCCCACTCAAGAGAAAGCTTCAAACTGTAACCAATGTCAGCAACCTGGTTCAGGTTATCAGTCAACCTACCAGGGTAGTTACAAACAGTACAGGAATTAAATCATCAACATGTATTGATCATATCTTTACTAATGCTGCAGAGATTTGTTTGAAAGCAGTATCCAAATCCATTGGATGTAGTGATCACAATATAGTAGCCATATCTAGGAAAACCAAAGTTCCAAAGGCTGGGCCTAATATTGTGTATAATCAATTTTATTTTATATAGCCCTTCTTACATCAGCTAATATCTCGAAGTGCTGTACAGAAACCCAGCCTAAAACCCCCAAACAGCTAGTAATGCAGGTGTAGAAGCACGGTGGCTAGGAAAAACTCCCTAGAAAGGCGAAAACCTAGGAAGAAACCTAGAGAGGAACCAGGCTATGAGGGGTGGCCAGTCCTCTTCTGGCTGTGCCGGGTGGAGATTATAACAGAACCATGCCAAGATGTTCAAAAATGTTCATAAGTGACAAGCATGGTCAAATAATAATCAGGAATAAATCTCAGTTGGCTTTTCATAGCCGATCATTAAGAGTTGAAAAACAGCAGGTCTGGGACAGGTAGGGGTTCCATAACCGCAGGCAGAACAGTTTGAAACTGGAATAGCAGCAAGGCCAGGCGGACTGGGGACAGCAAGGAGTCACCACGGCCGGTAGTCCCGACGTATGGTCCTAGGGCTCAGGTCTCTCAGTTGGCTTTTCATAGCCGATCATTAAGAGTTGAAAACAGCAGGTCTGGGACAGGTAGGGGTTTCGTAGCCGCAGGCAGAACAGTTGAAACTGGAATAGCAGCAAGGCCAGGCGGACTGGGGACAGCAAGGTGTCATCATGCCCGGTAGTCCTGACGTATGGTCCTAGGGCTCAGGTTCTCAGAGAGAAAGAGAGAACGAGAGAATTAGAGAGAGCATACTTAAATTCACACAGGACACTGGATAAGACAGGAGAAGTACTCCCAGGTATAACCAACTAACCCCAGCCCCCCGACACATAAACTACTGCAGCATAAATACTGGAGGCTGAGACAGGAGCGGTACGGAGACACTGTGGCCCCATCCGAAGAAACCCCCCGGACAGGGCCAAACAGGAAGGATATAACCCCACCCACTCCGCCAAAGCACAGCCCCCCGCACCACTAGAGGGATATCCCCAACCACCAACTTACAATCCTGAGACAAGGCCGAGTATAGCCCACAGAGGTCACCACCACAGCACAAACCAAGGGGGGGGCGCCAACCCAGACAGGAAGATCACGTCAGTAACTCAACCCACTCAAGTGACGCACCCCTCCCAGGGACGGCATGAAAGAGCACCAGCAAGCCAGTGACTCAGCCCCTGCAACAGGGTTAGAGGCAGAGAACCCCAGTGGAGAGGGGAACCGGCCTGGCAGAGACAGCAAGGGCTGTTCGTTGCTCCAGCCTTTCCGTTCACCTTCACACTCCTGGGCCAGACTACACTCAATCATATGACCTACTGAAGAGATAAGTCTTCAGTAAAGACTTAAAGGTTGAGACCGAGTCTGCGTCTCTCACATGGGTAGGCAGACTGTTCCATAAAAATGGAGATCTATAGGAGAAAGCCCTGCCTCCCGCTGTTTGCTTAGAAATTCTAGGGACAATTAGGAGGCCTGCGTCTTGTGACCGTAGCGTACGTATTGGTATGTACGGCAGGACCAACTCGGAAAGATAGGTAGGAGCAAGCCCATGTAACGCTTTATAGGTTAACAGTAAAACCTTGAAATCAGCCCTTGCCTTAACAGGAAGCCAGTGTAGGGAAGCTAGCACTGGAGTAATATGATCAAATTTCTTGGTTCTATAAGAGGTCATACAATAAGTTTTGTAGTGATTCCTATGTTGTTGATGTAAAGAATATATGTTGGTCCGTGGTGTGTAATGAGGAGCAAACAGACACTGCCTTGACACATTTATGAAATTGCTTATTCCAGTTACTAATAAGCATGCACCCATTAAGAAAATGACTGTTAAAACTGTTGATGAGGAATTGAAAAATGGTATGGTTGAGAGGGATGAGGCAAAAGGAATGGCAAATAAGTCTGGCTGCACTACCAATTGGCAAACGTATTGCAAATTGAGAAATCATGTGACTAAACTGAATAAAAAGAAGAAGAAACAACACTATGAAACAAGGATAAATGACATAAAGAATGATAGCAAAAAGCTTTGGAGCACCTTAAATGAAATTTTGGGGAAAAAGGCAAACTCAGCTCCATCATTCATTGAATCAGATGGCTCATTCATCACAAAACCAACTGATATTTCCAACTACTTTAATAATTTTTTCATTGGCAAGATTAGCAAAGATTAGCAAGAAGAAGGTCTGGTTTCATTATTACTGAAACAGAATACAAGTGGAAAATATAAAGATCCAGTCCATTAAAAAAATTGGAGGCCCCTTACACTTCAGTGTTGTGATGCAAAAATTCTAGCAAAATGTATAGCGCATATAATTAAAAAGGTATTGTCGGACATTATTCATTCTAATCAGACAGGTTTTTTACATGGAAGATACATTGGAGATAATATAAGGCAAGTACTGAAAACAATAGAACACTATGGAAAATCTGGGAAACCAGGCCTGCTATTCATAGCAGACTTCGAAAAGGCATTTGATAAAGTACGACTGGGGTTTATATATAAATGCCTGGAGCGTTTCAATTTTGGAGAATCTCTTATAAAATGGGTCAAAATCATGTATAGTAACCCTAGGTGTAAAATTGTAAATAATGGATATTTCTCAGAAAGTTTTAAACTGTCAAGAGGAGTGAAACAAGGTTGTCCACTATCAGCATATCTATTTATTATGCAATAAAATGCAAATTAATTACTTAAAAATCATACAATGTGATTTTCTGGATTTTTGTTTTAGATTCCATTTCTCACAGTTGAAGTGTACCTATGATAAAAATTATAGACCTCTACATGCTTTGTAAGTAGGAAAACCTGCAAAATTGGCAGTGTATCAAATACTTGTTCTCCCCACTGTATATGTGTATGTGTGTGTATGTATGTATGTGTGTATCATGTTAACAATGACAAGCCACCGGGGTCTGACAACTTGGATGGAAAATTACTGAGGATAATAGTGGACGATATTGCCACTCCTATTTGCCATATTTTCAATTTAAGCCTACTAGAATGTGTGTGCCCCAAGCCTTGGAGGGAAGCAAAAGTCATTCCGCTACCTAAGAATAGTAAAGTCCCCTTTACTGGCTCAAATAGCCGACCAGAGGGAGGAGGAGAGAGGAGAGGAAGTGAGGAGAGGAAGTGAGGAAGGGAGGAGGGAGGAGGAGAGGAGCAGCCTCTGGGGATTAAGTAGACATTCCTCCTGGTTGCAGGTGGAGGTAGTGGGACACAGGGAGAGAGAGCATCCCTGTACAAACACACTAGGCAGACACCTTAGTCCTCCTCTGCCATAAAGACCAACCCTTAGTAAACTATTGGAAAAAATGGTGTTTGACCAGATACAATGCTATTTTACAGTAAACAAATTGACAACAAACTTTCAGCATGCTTATAGAGAAGGACATTCAACAACCACAGCACTTACACAAATGACTGATGATTGGCTGAGAGAATTTATTGTGGGGGCTGTTTTGTTAGACTTCAGCGCGGCATTTGACATTATCGATCATAGTCTACTGCTGAAAAAAACGTATGTGTTATGGCTTTACACCCCCTGCTATAATGTGGATAAAGAGTTACTTGTCTAACAGAACACAGAGGGTGTTCTTTAATTGAAGCCTCTCAAACATAATCCATGTAGAATCAGGAATTCCCCAGGGCAGCTGTCTAGGCCCATAACTTTTTTCCATCTTTACTAACGACATGCCACTGGCCTTGAGTAAAGCCAGTGTGTCTATGTATGCGGTTGACTCAACACTATACACGTCAGCTACTACAGCAGCTGAAATAACTGCAACACTTAACAAAGAGCTGCAGTTAGTTTCATAATGGGTGGCAAGGAATAAGTTAGCACTAAATATTTCAAAAACTAAAAGCGTTGTATTTGGGTCAAATCATTGACTAAACTCTAAACCTCAACTACATATCATAATGAATAATGTGGAAATTGTGCAAGTTGAGGTGACTAAACTGCTTGGAGTCACCCTGGATTGTAAACTGTTATGGTCAAAGCATATTGCTACAACAGTAGCTAAGATGGGGAGAAGTATGTCCATAATTAAGCGCTGCTCTGCCTTCTTAACAACACTATCAACAAGGCAGGTCCTACAGGCCCTAGTTTTGTCGCACCAAGATTACTGTTCAGTAGTGTGGTCAGGTGACACAAAGAGGGATTTGGGAAAATTGCAGTTGGCTCAGAACAGGGAAGCACGGCTGGCCCTTAAAAGTACACGGAGAGCTAACATTAATGACATGCATGTCAGTCTCTCCTGGCTCAGAGTGGAAGAGAGATTGACTTCATCACTGCTTGTTTTTGTAAGAGGTGTTGACAAGTTGAATGTACCGAGCTGTCTGTTTGGAATACTGGCACACAACTCGGACACCCATGCATACCCCACAAGACATGCCACCAGAGGTCTCTTCACAGTCCCCAAGTCCAGAACAGACTATGGGAGGCACACAGTACTACATAGAACCATGACGACATGGAATTCTATTCCACATCAGGTAACTGAAGCAAGCAGTAGAATCAGATTTTAAAAACAGGTAAAAATACACCTTATGGAACAACGGGGACTGTTGTGATATTGTTGTATGGTGGTATTAAACATTTTGTATTGTAGATAGGTAGTGGTGTAATAATGTTATATGATGTACTGTTTTATATTTTGTTTTATATGTAATGTAAGTGTTTTAATATGTTTGGACCCCAGGAAGAGTAGCTGCTTCCTTGGCAGCAGCTAATGGGGATCCCTTATAAATACAAAAAAAAAGAAATGTAAATGCATTCCAGGTGACTACCTCATGAAGCTGGTTGAGAGAATCAAGGCAAAGGGTGGCTACTTTGAAGAATCTAAAATCTAAAATTTTTGGTTACCTGATTTCATATGTGTTATTTCATAGTTTTGATGTCTTCACTATTATTCTACAATGTAGAAAATAGTAAAAATAAAGAAAAACCCTTGAATGAGTAGGTGTGTCCAAACTTTTGACTGGTACTGTAAGTGCATTTGTTTTTCCACGTTTCCTCAACTCCTCTCCTCGGTTTCATTTGACCTGTTTCATACGGAGGCAAGGAGAGGACGAACCAATCGAGAACCTTCCCCCAGACCCTGGTAGATGGTGGAGCATCTTCCCCCAGACCCTGGTAGATGGTGGAGCACCCTCCCCCAGACCCTGGTAGATGGTGGAGTACCTTCCCCCAGACCCTGGTAGATGGTAGAGCACCTTCCCCCAGACCCTTGATAGATGGTGGAGTACCTTCCCCCAGACCCTGGCCGAGCACCTTCCCCCAGACCCTGGTCGATGGTCGAGAACCTTCCCCCAGAACATGGTCGATGATCGAGAACCTTCCCCCAGACCCTGGTAGATGGTCGAAAACCAACCCCCAGACTCTGGTAGATGGTGGAGCACCTTCCCCCAGACCCTGGTAGATAGAGGCACTGAGCGGATGCTAAGCAAGAAAAAACTATTTATAGCCTTAAAAAAAAAACAATCCCACCACTTCCATTAAGAGAGTCTCTTCTCTTCCCACAGAGTGGCCTGCACAATGTAATCTCCTGCTCTGCTCTCGTTAGGCTGCTGACGGGACAAACAGTAATGTTTAGCAGCCTTTATACAGGAGAGGTAGAGTGGCCAGCTTTCAGAGGGATTAAGAAAAGACACTTAACCACATTAGGTGCCGGAGACATTTCTACTGCAATCGATTGGATAGGAGAGTAAGGAAAGAGGAGGAGAAGAGGAGGAGAGGGAGGGAAGGAGGATGGACGGAAGGAGGAGAAGAGGAGAGAGGATGGAAGGAAGGAGTGCAGTTGGACCTAGGGAGATTAGAGGGAGTATTTCTTCGTCGACAGGTTCTTTCCTTCTGCCTTCTTTCTCTTCCTTTTCAGTAGCCTTCTCGTCTTCTTTCCTCCTTTCGTCTTTCGGGAGGAGGGCATCTTCAGGGACTTGTCTTTCTTTATCTCTTCTAATCTCTTGTCGTTCCAGAGTTCTTCCTTCTTTCCCTCTCTCTCTCCTCCTACTTCCTTCCCTCTTCCTTCCTTCCTTCCTTCTCTTCCGCTTCTCTTTCTCCTTCTTTTTGTCTCCTTTCTTCCTTCTGCTTTTCTCTCTACTTCTTTTCTTTTCTCTTCTGCTTTCTTCCTTTCTTCTTTCTCTTTCTTCGACTTGCTTTTTTTCTTTCTCGCTTTCTTCTTCTTTCGGCGTTCGACGAGGGATGACAGGGACAGAGGAGAGGAGCCGCCTCTGGGGATTAAGTAGACATTCCTCCTGGTTGCAGGTGGAGGTAGTGGGACGCAGGGAGAGAGAGAGTACAAACACACTAGGCAGACACCTTAGTCCTCCGTCACTGCCATGAAGACCAATACCCCAAAAACCCACCCTATCTACCCAAACGTCACCCGCCCAACAACACACGCAAAGTCGACTGTCATCGGCCCCACAACCGAAGACTGCATGCTGTACTAACTGGCATTACTATCAGGCTCACAACACACACACAGACACACAGCACAAGTTTAAAGACTTTGACATGGAAGTGAGCTCAGTGGCGAGCATCGGAACATCTGCCTGGCGCCCCCCATTATTAACAAAATATGCTTCTCAGTTCGTCCACCTGGCTGGCTCGCTGTGGACCAGTCAATACCGCAGACATTTGATCAATTTATCATTTTCAGCCCTTTACTTTTTCACATATTGCACAATTTTTTCTCCATTTCTTTTGCGGTTATCTTTGAACACCTAAGCTTATCTGTCGCTTTTTTTGTAAAACCACAAGCTATGGGATAGGGAAAACCCGGGGGCATGAGCAGCTAAGAATTGAACAGTAAAAGGGGGGAGAAGAAGGATAAGAAGGGGAAAAAGCAAAGGAGGGAGACGGGAAACAAGAAACTAAGAAGAAACGATAAAAAAGAGAGAAATGAACAAATAAAGGGGGGGCAGACAAAATTCACAAGTAGCGCAAGAAATATCAACGCGAACTCCCTTTTCAAGACTCTCTAGCTCCATAACTCTCCTATCCCCACCACATAGCTAAAATTCCCCTCTATCTGTCCCCCCCCTCCCCTATCCCCTTACCATCATGCCATGTTCAGAAAATTTCACCCTGGGCTTTTCCACATTTTTTTTTCACCTTTCAGGTTTTTTTGCCCCCCCCCCCCTTCCCTTTTGGCCCCCCCTTTTTTTCCCTTATTTCCCTTATCCCCCTGAATTATGAAGGTTACATATAAGGAAGATAATAGACAGGCTCCACACAAAACACAACCACAAACAAAAAAACAATGTTTAAGGGCTGCACATAGGGAATGTGGTCAGTTGAGCGAGAGCATCGTAAGCAATCACTGCCTGGGCGCAGACTTATTGAAAACAAAAATTGCTCTCAGCTCTCCGCTCCAAGCATGGCTGGCTCGCTGTGACCAGTCAATACCCGCAGAATTTGATTCAATTATCATTTGACTAGAGCAGCAAGGGGGATAAAAGAGGGAAAAGCGGACATGGGGATCCAAGGGCCGGTGGGGAGATCCCAGGATTGGGAGGAAAGCGGGCGCCATGGGCAAGACTAAACAACAGAGAGGGCGGACCCCCACGGGGCCGGTCGTGGGGTTTGCGGCGTGGGGAGAGAGGGGCGGGGGAAAAAAACCGGGAAGGAGAGGGAGAAAAGGGTGAGAGAGCGAAAAGAGAAACCGCGGAGAAGGAAAGAAAAAACGAGAAGAGAAAGAACGAAGAGAGAGAAATAGAGAGAGAAGCAAAAGAGAGAAAGAAAAAAGAGAGAAGAAAAAGAGAGATAGAGAAAAAAGCGATAGAATCACGCAGGAGAGCTAGAGGAGAGAGAGAGACAACGAGAAAAAGATAGAGACAGCAAAACCTTATTCTCTGATCACCATTCTCTAGCTACCCCTCTCTCTCCCTCCCCCGCTCGCTCATATCCACCCTCTCTACCTGCAGTGGCATTCAGAAGTATTCCATACCCCTTGACTTATTCCACATTTTGTTGTATTACAGGCCTGAATTCAGAATTGATTAAATATATTTGAATACAATACCACAGAATGACAATGACATTTTGTAATGTATAAAAATGAAAATCTAATTTTACATAAGTATTTAACCCTGAGTCAATTACATGCAGAATCACCTTTAGCAGCGATAACAGCTGGAGTGGAGTCTTTTCGGGTAAGTCTCTAAGAGCCTTTGCCAATCTGGATTGTACAAATCTGACCCATCGTATTTTCTAAATTCTCAAGTTTGTCAATTGGTTGTTGATCATTGATCAGAACCATTCCAAGTCTTGCCATAGATTTTCAAGCAAGTTAAGGCAAAACTGTAGCTCGGCCATCAGGAACATGCACGTCTTCTTGTAAGCAACTCCAGTGTAGATTTGGCCTGGGTTTAGGTTATGTCCTGCTGACAAGGTGGTGAATTCAATCTCCCAGGTCTGGTGGATGGGAAAGCAGAATGAACCAGGTTTTCTCTAACGAGTGCATCGGTCCGGAACTGAAAGGCCGTAGTCATGCCCTCAAAATATTAAATAGCCTGTAACTAAATCGCACCTTCACAACTTGCGGCTCCACTAGGGCCCTCTCAGCCAGATGGCTCCACTAGGGCCCTTCAGCCAGAGGCTCCACTAGGGCATCTCAGACAGCTGGCTGCACTAAGGGACCTCTCAGCGATGGTCCACTAGGGCCCTTCTCAGCCAGCATGGCTCACTAGGGCCCTCTTAGCCAGATGGCTCCACGAGGGCCCTCCAGCAGCTGGATCCACTAGGGCCCCTCTCAGCAAGCTGGCATTTGCTGGCTCCATATTAGGGACCACTCAGCAAGATGGCGTTTGTGCTGCTCCATAGGACCCACTCATCAAGATGGCGTGTGCTGGCTCATTAGGGCCCACTCGCAAGATGGCGTTTGCTGGCTCCATTAGGGCCCATCAGCCAAGCTGGCATTTGCTGGCTCAGTAGGGCCCACTCAGCAAGATGGAGTATGCTGGATCCATTAGGACCCACTCAGCAGATGGCGTGTGCTGGCTCCTTAAGGCCCACCTCAGCACGATGGCGTTTGCGGCCAATGAGGGCCACTCAGCAAGATGGCGTGTGCTGGCTCCATTAGAACCATTCAGCAATTTGATGGGCTTTGCTGGCCCCATTAGCACCCCTACTCAGCCAAAATGGCATTGCTGGCCCATTAGGGCCACTCAGCAGATGGCGTGTGCTGGCTCCATTAGGGCCCACTCAGCAGATGGCGTTTGCTGGCTCCATTTAGGACCAACTCAGCAAGATGGTGTTTGTGGCTCCATTAGGGCCCACTCAGCAAGATGGCGTGTGCTGGCTCCATTAGGGCCCACTCAGCAAGATGGCGTTTGCTGGCTCCATTAGGACCCACTCAGCAAGATGGCGTGTGCTGGCTCCATTAGGGCCCACTCAGCAAGATGGCGTGTGCTGGCTCCATTAGGGCCCACTCAGCAAGATGGCGTGTGCTGGCTCCATTAGGGCCCACTCAGCAAGATGGCGTTTTGCTGGCTTCAATAGGACCCACTCAGCAAGATGGCGTTTTGCTGGCTCCATTAGGGCCCCACTCAGCAAGATGGGGCGTTTGCTGGCTCCATTTAGGGCCCACTCAGCAAGATGGCGTTTGCTGGCTTCAATAGGACCCACTCAGCAAAATGGCGTTTGCTGGCTCCATTAGGGCCCACTCAGCAAGATGGCAGTGCTGGCTCCATTAGGGCCCCACTAGCAAGATGGCGTTGTCGCTTGGCCTCCATTAGGGCCCACTCAGCAAGATGGCGTGTGCTGGCTCCATTAGGGGCCCACTCAGGCAAGGATGGCATTGCGGGCTCCATTAGGCCCACTCAGCAAGGATGGCGTGTGCGCTCCATTAGGACCCATTCCGCAAGATGGCGTTTGCTGGCTCCATAGCACCCCTCTCAGCAAGATGGCATTGCTGGCTCCAGTAGGGCCCCACTCAGCAAGATCGGCATGTGCTTAGGCTCCATTAGGGCCCACTAAGCAAGATGGCGTTTTGCTGGCTCAATTAGGACCCACTCAGCAAGGATGGCGGGTTGATGGCTCATTAGGGCCAACTCCGCAAGATGGGTTTTTGCGGGCTCCATTAGGGCCACTCAGCCAGACGGGCATGTGCTGGCTCATTAGGCCCACTCAGCAAGATGCGCGGTGCTTCGGCTCCATTAGGGCCGACTTCAGCAAGGATGGCGGTGCTGGCTCATTAGGGCCCAATCAGCAAAGATGCGTTTGCTTGGCTCCATTAGGCCACTCAGAAAGGATGGAGTTTGCTGGGCTCCATTAGGGCCCACTCAGCAATGAAGGCGTGTGCTGGCTCCTTTAGGGCCCACGTCAGCAAGATGCGGTGATGCGCTCCATTAGGGCACAATCAGCAACAAGATGGCTGTTTGCTGGCCCATTAGGGCCCAATCAGCAAGATGGCGTGTTGCTGGCTCCATTAGGGCCCACTCAAGCAGATGGCGGTGTGGTGCGGCTCCATTAGGGCCCCACTCAGAAAGATGGCATTTGCTGGCTCCATTAGGGCCCACTAAGCAAGAGGGCGTTTGCGGGCTCCATTAGGGGCCCACTCAGCAAGATGGCCCATTTGCTGGGCTCCAAGGGCACACTCACAAATGGCGTTTGCTGGCTCCATTAGGGCCCACTCAGCAAGGATGGCGTTTGCTGGCTCATTTAGGACCAACTCAGCAATATGTCATGTGCTGGCCTCCATAGGGGCCAAACCAGCAAAGAGGGCTGTGTGGCTGGCCCATTGTGGCCCATCCGCAAGATGGCGTTTGCTGGCTCCATTAGGGCCCACTCAGCAAGATGGTGTTTGCTGGCTCCATTAGGGCCCACTCAGCAAGATGGCATTTGCTGGCTCCATTAGGGCCCACTCAGCAAGATGGCGTGTTGCTGGCTCCATTAGGGCCCACTCAGCAAGATGGCGTTTGCTGGCTCCATTAGGACCCACTCAGCAAGATGTCATGTGCTGGCTCCATTAGGGCCCACTCAGCAAGATGGCGTGTGCTGGCTCCATTAGGGCCCACTCAGCAAGATGGCGTGTTGCTGGCTCCATTAGGGCCCACTCAGCAAGATGGCGTGTGCTGGCTCCATTAGGGCCCACTCAGCAAGATGGCATGTGCTGGCTCCATTAGGGCCCAAGATGGCGTTTGCTGGCTCCATTAGGGCCCAAGATGGCGTGTGTGCAAGAGCTTGTGCTGTGTTTGCCAAAAAATATTTGATTTGTTTTCCAATTCTTCTTAGATCCTTGTAATCTGAGGGAAATATGTCTCTCTAATATGGTCATACATTTGGCAGGAGGTTAGGAAGTGCAGCTCAGTTTCCACCTCATTATGTGGGCAGTGGGCACATAGCCTGTCTTATCTCAAGAGCCAGGTCTGCCTCTCTCAATAGCAAGGCTATGCTCACTGAGTCTGTACATTGTCAATTTAGTGCCAAATAGCATTTAAATTTACTTTGTAATTCTTTCCCAATAGGTAATATAATTTTATTTTTGTTTGGTTATAAGTTGTTTGGGCCAGATTGTCTGAGTGCTGTCCTGAGGCTTTGTTGGGTTGGTAGTGGTTTGTGAACTTTGCCTCAGGACTAGCTTGATGAGGGAGAAGTCACGTGACCAACGTACATTATGGTCGCTAGTTACTAGAGCTACGCAAACCCGATATCTCTTTTTCATATTTTAACTCTTAAAAAACAAACAAAAGACTGACTAACAATGCAGACTACCCAAGGAGTCAAGAAAAACTGCACTTATCAGAGTTCTTCGCCTATAGTTAAGTGTCAGAAGACAGCCCCTCAGCCAATGAAACTGAGGCCTTCATAGCTAGCGCCATGTCTGAGGCGCTAGCCAAGCAACCATAATCAAATCAAATCAAATTGTATTTGCCCACATGCGCGAATACAAAAAGGTGTAGACATTACAGTGGAATGCTTACTTACAAGCCCATAACTAAACCAATTGCAGTTTAAGACAAAAATTAAAATAGCAAATAATTAAAGAGCAGCAGTAAAATAAAATAACAGTAGGGAGGCTAAATTCAGGGGGGGGTACCGGTACAGAGTCAATGTTGCGGGGGCACCGGTTAGTCGAGGTAATTGAGGTAATATGTACATGTGGGTAGAGTTAAAGTGACTATGCATAGATAATAAACAGAGTAGCAGCAGCATAAAAGAGGGGGTTGGGGTGGGGTTGGTGTGGGTTGGCAATGTAAATAGTCAGAGTAGACATGATTAGCTGTTCAGGAGTCTTACGGGCTTGGGGGTTAGAAGACTGTTAAGAAGCCTTTTGGACTAGACTTGGCGCTCCGGTACCACTTGCCGTGCAGTAGCAGAGAGAACAGTCTATGACTAGGGTGGCTGGAGTCTTTATCATTTTTAGGGCCTTCTCTGACACCGCCTGGTATAGAGGTCCTGGATGGCAGGCAGCTTGGCACCAGTGATATACTGGGCCTTACGCACTACCCTTGTAGTGCCTTGCGGTCGGAGGCCGAGCAGTTGCCATACCAGGCAGTGATGCAACCAGTCAGGATGCTCTCGATGGTGCAGCTGTATAACTTTTTTGAGGATCTGAGGACCCATGCCAAATCTTTTCAGTCTCCTGAGGGGGGAAATAGGCTTTGTCGTGCCCTCTTCACAAACTGTCTTGGTGTGTTTGGACCGTGATAGTTTGTTGGTGATGTGGACATCAAGGAACTTGAAGCTCTGAAACCTGTTCCACTACAGCCCCGTCGATGAGAATGGAGGCGTGCTCAGTCTTCTTTTTTTCCCTGTAGTCCACAATCAGCTCCTTGTCTTGAGCACGTTGAGGGAGAGGGTGTTTATCCTGGCACCACATGGCCAGGTCTCTGACCTCCTCCCTATCGGCTGTCTCATCATTGTTGGTGATCAGGCCTACCACTGTTTGTGTTGTCGGCAAACTTAAGGATGGTGTTGGAGTCGTGCCTGGCCATGCAGTCATGGGGTGAACAGGGAGTACAGGAGGGGACTGAGGCTTATGCTACAAACCGGTGTTAGCTGACGCGGTGGAACCACTCAACATTAAACAACAAGAGAACTTTAGCGGCTGTTGAAGCTCTTACAATCGACATTGAGAGATGGATGAAAGTGGTTGATAACCTGTCTACTAGAGTAGAAATCTGCAAGGTGAAAATCAATGACTGTTCTTCACAGTGGAGCTCAAGATGGGCTGAAATGGAGGACCGTTCACCACGCTCAAATGTAATATTAAATTATTTTAAAGAAGGATACTAGACTGACGATCCCATCGAATTCCTACAGAGAATGATCCCTTAATGGATCCCATCCATATCACAAGGTTGAGATAGAAAGAGCCCACCACATTTACTCTGGGACTGGGACGATAATGCTACAGACAGACCGGACCGATTATTATGCTACAGACAGACCTGGGACCAGTTAATGCTACAGACAGACCTGGGACCAGTTACATGCTACAGACAGGAACGAGGACTGGTATGCTACAGAAGACTGGACCGCGCTGTAATTCTACAGAACAGACCTGGACCAGTAATGCTAAAGACAGACCGAGGAATGGTAATGCTACGATCAAGACTGGGACCAGTAAATGCTAAGACAGACTGGGACAATAATGATTACAGACAGACCCTGGGACGATATGCTACAGACAGACCGACGGACGCTGATCTTCCAAGGGCTGAGATACAACGACCATCAAGACCTTTCTACAAGGAGGCCAGAGCAGCAGAACACATTCCAACCACGCCGGCAAGTTACTGCGGTTTCTAACCCTGAATCAGCACCCACCTCCCAACGACGCAAAGCCTTCAACAAGGTCCGGAAACAAATAAGACTGAGGTGCATCCGTTCATTCCTCATCTATCCAGCTACGCTCCGGGCAACACAAGCAGGTCATCAACACCAGCACAGATTGGGAGGAGAGAGAGTTTGTGTCATCACTGGGAGAGGACAACCACAGCACGACGTGAGCACAACGCCACTGGGTCATGTTGGGAGGAGGAAGGACTCAACAACGGGACCATGGCAAGCACCGGGGGGAACCTATGGATTAAGTGAACTGGGCAAGAAGATTTATCCACAACTTGAGGAAAACATTTGATCTAATTGCTTGTGACATTATGAAACGGCGACAATGGCGCACCAGCAAGAAGATACAGTAGCTAGAGAACTAGCTTTCCAGGTAGCTGGTTGATTGGGACATTAGGCCAGCCCAAGTGAAGTAATCATCACAAACTGTTAGCTAGCTAACTATTATCTCTCAAGTAGTAGTTTCAGTATAACCTAAAGTTGTGGCAATTTTATCCAACTTCTACACATAAAATGGTATTTTACCACAAGTGACATTACAAACATGTGTGTTGTAACTTGTCTGGTGGTTAGTTCTGTTTCGTGTTGCTATGAAAACTTGTAAGCTAGAGAAGCCAAACCATCCCAATGAATTATTGAACGGAATCATCATTCAATTGAGCATTTCCGCAGTTTCATATTTCTTTGTCAGTAATGCAATATATTTAAAATAGAGAACATTCAGGAGTATGGGAGTTTTTTTTGTTTCGTGATACACCACCGCTGCGTTCAGTCACGGGTCTAACTCGAGGGGAGAGGGAGGAATGTTGTGTCCAACCTGCCCGGGAAGGGGGAGGGGGATTCTTTGTTTAAATTTTTTGATCATTTGCAGGTTTTTGGGATTTTTTGGCAAACTGAAGGGTTTTGTAATTTATAATTTTTTACCCAAACAAAAAAAAGGGTTTACTTTTTTTCGCAAAAAATGTCTGATTATAAACTTTTATTGGAGATGCCATAAATTCCATTATTATTGTAACTAGATAGTCGGGACCCCCATATAGTCACACAAGTGAATGCTTAAAATGATTTAAAAAAATTTCTTAATATTTTAATGTTAATGACTTTGGAGTTTCAAACCCCCAAAAGGACTTATATGCTTTTCTGGATAATTGACTATGTTTTAACATCTACTGATTTTACGGTAACAGGTTTATAAAAACATTCCCGGCCTTTATTGATCATAATCCCCATTTTGTAAAACCAAATATTCCAATGAAAAAAATGGCAAAGATGGAGGTTTTTAATCTTATACACAACTGACGAAATCTCTCAGTTTGCCCCAATTTAATTACTTTTTTTAAAAAAATTTATCACGAAAGGGGAAGAAACTATGGTAGGTTTAACTAAAACATTTTTCCTCCTTTACAAAAATAAAGGCTTCAAAGATCATTTAATTTGGGAAAAATAAATGGAAATGCGGGAAAAACTCAACCCATTACGTCAAAACCCCTTTTAAAGGGCCCTAAACTTAATAACAATTCACTAATGGAACAAAAATTTTCCCCCCCCAAAAAAAAACAAAAGGAAGTTTTTCTGAAGTGTCTCCCTAATTGAGAATTCTGAGTTTTAAAAAAGATCAAAAAACTGTTTATTTTTTTTTTTAATGTTTTTAACCCCGATTTTTGGACTTTTTTAACGGGTACCGGGGGACCTCAAAAATTTGTGAGGCTGTGGGCACCATCGTGTTTGGAGGTCTCATCTTTCCATAGGGGGGTCAAATAGTTTTAGGCCCTTTAAAATTGTGGAAAAAGATGATTTTCGGGAAAGGCGACGTCGGCGATGCTGGTTTGGGAACACACCAATGAAAAAAACAACAGCCCCATATCCTAGCTTAAACTGACAATTTTGGGGAAATGTTTTTTTTTTGTGGGGGGGCGCAACAAATCGACTTGGGGTTTAAAAAAAACTATTTAAAAGAGGAGAAATTTAAATAAAACAAATGACTGGAATTGATACTTTTCGACGTAGGAAAAAATTCATTATGCACATGTTACTCGTGTTGTTTTTTTTTTTCGCACTGCTTTTCTTTATCTTGGCCAGGCGCAGTTGTAAAAGGAACTTTTTTCCAAATGGCTTACCTGGTTAAAAAAAGGTGAAATAAAAAAAAAAAGAAGTGCGACCAAAAAACATTTCAAAAGGGGGTGGGCCAGCCACCTTTTTTGGCACTGCGATTTAAACTAAAAAAGATCATCATACCCTGATCAAAACGACCTGATACTCAGGAAAAAAAAAACAAATTTTAGGGAAATAATTCAGATTTAAGTTCCTCGCAAGCTTTGATACTTCTGCTTGTCGGCATTTTCGGGGAACCCTTTCATCCCAAAAATCTCACAGGGATAACAGTATTTTATAGGACCGTTTACTTTAAATTTAACGAAAGCAGCCTTTTAAAATGAGAAAGATAAAATGCCTGGATGATGGGATACCCCTACTCTTTCTCAAAATTTGGGGGACTGCCCAGTTATTCTTGAATTTCTTAAAATTTCTATTGAAAAATGACAATCCCACGAACAGAATACGATTTATATCCCTAAAAAAGGAAAAATTCTCACAAATTGTAAAAAAAAATGTTTTGGGCCCAATTTCTTTAAAAACGGGAAAGAAATGAATATGTAGCCTAGATTTTTAGCCTCCCCCAGAAAACTTTTTTAAGGGCGTCAGGGGCGAATACATGGGGAAAAAAAAATATTTAGTCACCACCAATTGTGATGTTCCCCACTTAAAAAAAATGAGAGAGGCCGTAATTTTATCATAGGGACACGTCAAAATCAGCAAATTGAGAAGAAAAAAAAAACCGAAAATCCAAAATTTTGGGTTTTTTTTGAAATTTTTTTTTGCAAAATTTTGGTGGAAAATAAATATTTTTTCCCCTACAAAAGCAAGATTTCTGGCTCTCAAGACCTGTAACTTCTTTTTAAGGGCTCCTCTGTCCCCCCACTCGTTTTTTACCTTTTAATTTTTTTTAAAAAAAGGCCCCCCTGTAACTTTATCCAGAAAAAAAGTGCACCAGTGATATACTGGGCATTACGCACTACCCCTTTGTAGTGGCCTTGCGGTCGGAGGGCCGAGCAGTTGCCATACCATGGGCAGTATGCAACGCAGTCATATGCTCTCGATGGTGCAGCTGTATAACTTTTTTAGGATCTGGGACCGCATGCCAAATCTTTTCAGTCTTCTCTGATGGGGGAATGGCTTTGTCTTGGCCCTCTTCACAACTGTCTTGGTGTTGTTTGGGACCGTGATAGTTTGTTGGTGATGTGGACATCAAGGAACTTGAAGCTCTGCACCTGTTCCACTACATCCCCTCGATGAGAATGGAGGCGTGCTCGTCTTCTTTTTTTTTTTCCCTGTATCCACAATCAGCAGCTCCTTTGTCTTGAGCACGTTGAGGGGAGGGTGTTATCCTGGCACCCACATGGCCAGGTCTCTGACCTCGCTCCCTATCGCGTACTCATCATTGTTGGTGATCAGGCCTACCACTGTTGTGTTGTGTCGGCAAACTTAAGGATGTGTTGGAGTCGTGCTGGCCTGTCCATGCAGTCATGGGTGAACAGTGAGTACAGGAGTGGACTGATGCTATTCTACAACCGTTGTTTAGCCTGACGCGGTGGGAATAACCACTCAACATTAAACAAAAAAGAGACTTTTAGGCGGCTGTTGAAGCTCTTACATCGACATGGACGATGGATGAAAGTGGTTGATAGCCTGTCACTGAGATTAAGAAATCTGCAAGGTGAAAATCAAATGACTGTTCTTCAGCAATGCAGCTCACGATGTGCTGCAATGAGGACCATCACCACGCTCAAATGTAATATTAAATTATTTTAAAGAAGGATACTAGACTGAACAGATCCCATCAGAATTCCTACAGAGAATGTCCTTAATGGAGCCCATCCCTATCACAAGGTTGAGGATCGAAAGAGCCGCACCACATCTACTCTGGACTGGGACCGATAATTGGGCTACAGATCAGACCGGGGACCGATATGCTACCATAGACAGACCGGTGGACCAGTAATGCTAGCAGACAGACCTTGGATCAGTAATGCACAGACAGACAGAGGACTGTTAATGGCTACAGACAGACCTGGGACCGTAATTCTATGCAGACAGACCTGGGCGCATTAAATGCTAAAGACAGACCGAGGACTGGTATAGTCTAACAGAGCAGAGACCTGGGACGCAGTAAGGCTAGCAAGACAGACCTGGGAGCCGATAATGCTACAGAGACAGACCTGGGACTCGTCTACTGCTAGCAGATCAGACCGAGACGCTGATTGTTCAAGGTCTCTTGAGACAACGACCTCAAGCCCTTCTACAAGGAGCCATGAGCAGCAGAAACACATTCACCAACGCCGGCCAAGTTTTACTGGGCGGTTTTAAAAACCCCTGAATACATCAGCCCACCCCCTCCCAAACGAGCGGGCAAAGCCTTCAACAAGGTCCCGCGGAAAAGCACAATTCAGACTGAGGGGCAATCCAGTCATTCCTCATCTATCGACTACGACGCTCCGGGCCCACCAAGGGAGGCGCCTGTCATTCAACACAGGCACCAGATGCCGAGGAGTTTGTGTCATCTTCACTTGGGATAGGCAACCACCGGATCTCATAGCACCTGCAGTGAGCACCACGCCGTACCTGGTCTCTTGTTTTGGGGAGGGGGAGGATAACTCTCAAACAACTGGGCCATGCAAGCATTCCAGTGAACCTATGGATTAAGTGAACTGGTCAAGAAGATTTATCCACAACTTTGAGGAGGCATTTGCTCTAATTTGCTTGGTGATCATTTTGAACGTCGAGCAAATGTAGCACCAGGCAAGATACAGTAGTGCTAAGCGAACTTAGCTTTCCGGTAAGCCTGGTTGATTGGGGACATTGCAGGCCAAGTAGTCATCATCACACGTTTTAGCTAGCGTAACTAATTATCTCTATCTCTCTGGCAAGTAGTTTTCAGTATAACCTACATGTTGTTGCATTTTATCCAACTTCTTCTACAACACTAAAATGGTATTTTACAACTAATTTTACATTTACAACATTTGTGTGTTAACTTTGTTCTGGTGGTAGCTTGTTTCGTTTTGCATTACCACTGTGTAGCTAGAGAAAAAGCCAACCATCACCAATTAATTATTTTGCCGTAACATTCCGCCAATGAGCATTTCCGGCAGTCTCATATTTCCTTTGTCAGTTAATGCATATATTTAGGAAATAGAGACATTCAGGAGTAGGTTGAGGTATTTTTTTTTGGTGATACCCACCTGCTGCGTTTCATCACGTGTCTAACATCGAGGGGAGAGGAGGAGCTTTGTGTCCTAACCTTTTCCGGAAGGGGATGGATCTTTTGTTTAAATTGTTTTTGATACATGTTGCAGGGTCTTATTGGGGATGGGATGGGCAAACTTAGGGTTTTGTAATTTGATATATAGATTTTATCCAACAAGAACAAGTTTACTGTTTTCCGCAAGTCCAAAAAATTTCTGTTTATAAACTTCTTGTTGGAGCTTGCCATGAATTCCTTATTGATTGTAAGGCTAGATAGATCTGGACTCTCCTTAAGCTCGCACCACAAGTGAATGCTATGCTTCCAATGCAGCTTAAACAATTTCTTGAATATCTTAATGTTAATGACTGTTGGAGATTTCATAATCCCACAACTAAGGACTATATATGCTTTTCGCGATAAAATTGACGCTATGTTTTAACATCTACTGATATTACAGGTAACATGGAATTTATAAAAACATTACCCGGCCATTTCTATCTGATCATAATCCTCATTTTTTGGTCATCCTCAATCTTGTGTCAATGAAAAGAGTGCACTAAGATGGAGGTTTTAATAATACTTTACTACACAACTGACTTGAAATCTCTCAGTTTAGATCCAATTTAAATGACTGTTTTAAATAAATTATCACTCAGTGGAAAGAAAACTATGGTATGGTTAACTACACATTTTTCCTCTCATGTACAGAAATGAAGGCTTCAGAAGATCAGTGAATTGGAAAATCATTGGAAAATGCTGGAAGACTCAACCCATTACAGTCTAAACCCTGTCTAAGGAGCCATACAAATGCATTGAATAACGGTTCACTAGATGGAACAACAGATAGTCCCGCCCAAAGAAAAATCTAAAGGAAGTTTGTTCTGAAGTGTCTCTCCTAGATCTGAGAGATATCTGAGAGTTAAGAAAGATCAGGAAACATGTTTTATTTTATTTTTTACATGTATTTAACCCCGTATTTTTGGCACTTTTTTAACTGGTACCGGGGGGACCTACAAGACAAGTCTTGTGAGGCCTGTGGGCACCATCGTGGTTTGTGAGAGTCTCATCTTTCCATAGAGGGGTCATAATAGTTTGTAGGCCATTCAATGTTTGTGAGAAGACTGATTTTCAGGAAGTGCGACGTCGGCTGATGCGTGGATTGAGACACAGCCAATGCAAAAAACAACAGCCACATATCTCTAGCTTAAAACTGACAGATTTTAATGGGGAAATGTTTTTTTAATGTGGGGTCGCAGAAATCGACTCTAGGGGAGTTAAAAACAACTAGTTCAACAGAGAGAGAAATTGAAATAAAACAATGTAGACTGGAACTTGATGACATGTTTGCCGACGTATAGAGCAGAATTCATTATGCACATGTTTACTCTGTGTTGTTGTTTTTATCGCACTGCTTTGCTTTATCTTGGCCAGGTCGCAGTTGTAAATAGGAAACTTGTTCTCAACTGGCTTACCTCTGGTTAAATAAAGGTTAAATAAAAAAAAGAGGAGAGTGCGACAAAAATACTATTTTCAAGGGAGTAGGCCTAGCCACTTTCTGGCACTGCATTTTCAATGCTGAAAACAAGATCATCATCATACAGCTGATCAGACACGTGACATCTGATACTACAGGAAAAAATACAACTTTTAGAGAATAGTATTCAGATTTTATACAGTTCTCGCATAGCTTTGATACTTCTGCTTGTCGGCAGTTGCTGGAGAACCTTACCACCTGCCCAAACTCTCACAGGGATAAACAGTATTATTATAAGGAGCCTGTCACTTTATCTGAACTGAAAGCTGCTCTTTTAAATATGAAGACAAGATAAAGTGCCTTGGTATTGATGGGATACCTCCTGAACTCTTTCTCAACTTTTGGGATGAGCTAGGCCCAGTTATTCTTGAATTGCTTAACATTGCTATTGAAAAATGACAATCCCACGAGACAGCATACAGATATTATATCCCTAAGAAAGGAAAAGTTCTCACAAATTGTTAAAAAAAATGTCAATTAGTTTAAATCGGAAGAGAAATGAATATGTATGCCTAGAGTTCTAGCCATACCCCTACAGAAAGCTTTATTAAGGGTCGTCAGGCAGCCGATATACAGTGGGGAAAAAGTATTTAGTCAGCCACCAATTGTGCATGTTCTCCCACTTAAAAAGATGAGAGAGGCCTGTAATTTTCATCATAGGTACACGTCAACTATGACAGACAAATTCAGAAGAAAAAAAATCCAGAAAATCACATTTGTAGGATTTTTAATGAATTTATTTGCAAATTATGGTGGAAAATAAGTATTTGGTCACCTACAAACAAGCAAGATTTCTGGCTCTCACAGACCTGTAACTTCTTCTTTAAGAGGCTCCTCTGTCCTCCACTCGTTACCTGTATTAATGGCACCTGTTTGAACTTGTTATCAGTATAAAAGACACCTGTCCACAACCTCAAACAGTCACACTCCAAACTCCACTATGGCCAAGACCAAAGAGCTGTCAAAGGACACCAGAAACAAAATTGTAGACCTGCACCAGGCTGGGAAGACTGAATCTGCAATAGGTAAGCAGCTTGGTTTGAAGAAATCAACTGTGGGAGCAATTATTAGGAAATGGAAGACATACAAGACCACTGATAATCTCCCTCGATCTGGGGCTCCACGCAAGATCTCACCCCGTGGGGTCAAAATGATCACAAAAACAGTGAGCAAAAATCCCAGAACCACACAGGGGGACCTAGTGAATGACCTGCAGAGAGCTGGGACCAAAGTAACAAAGCCTACCATCAGTAACACACTACGCCGCCAGGGACTCAAATCCTGCAGTGCCAGACGTGTCCCCCTGCTTAAGCCAGTACATGTCCAGGCCCGTCTGAAGTTTGCTAGAGTGCATTTGGATGATCCAGAAGAGGATTGGGAGAAAGTCATATGGTCAGACGAAACCAAAATAGAACTTTTTGGTAAAAACTCAACTCGTCGTGTTTGGAGGACAAAGAATGCTGAGTTGCATCCAAAGAACACCATATCTACTGTGATGCATGGGGGTGGAAACATCATGCTTTGGGGATGTTTTTCTGCAAAGGGACCAGGACGATTGATCCGTGTAAAGGAAAGAATGAATGGGGCCATGTATCGTGAGATTTTGAGTGAAAACCTCCTTCCATCAGCAAGGGCATTGAAGATGAAACGTGGCTGGGTCTTTCAGCATGACAATGATCCCAAACACACCGCCCGGGCAACGAAGGAGTGGCTTCGTAAGAAGCATTTCAAGGTCCTGGAGTGGCCTAGCCAGTCTCCATATCTCAACCCCATAGAAAATCTTTGGAGGGAGTTGAAAGTCCGTGTTGCCCAGCGACAGCCCCAAAACATCACTGCTCTAGAGATCTGCATGGAGGAATGGGCAAAAATACCAGCAACAGTGTGTGAAAACCTTGTGAAGACTTACAGAAAACGTTTGACCTGTGTCATTGCCAACAAAGGGTATATAACAAAGTATTGAGAAACTTTTGTTATTGACCAAATACTTATTTTCCACCATAATTTGCAAATAAATTCATTAAAAATCCTACAATGTGATTTTCTGGATTTTTTTTTTCCTCATTTTGTCTGTCATAGTTGACGTGTACCTATGATGAAAATTACAGGCCTCTCTCATCTTTTTAAGTGGGAGAACTTGCACAATTGGTGGCTGACTAAATACTTTTTTTCCCCACTGTAACATGTGCCGCCTGTTTCATGTGGTTTTATTAAGGGTCGTCAGGCAGCCGATAACATGTGCCCGCCTGTTTCATGTGGTTTTATTAAGGGTCGTCAGGCAGCCGATAACATGTGCCGCCTGTTTTCATGTGGTTGCTGAGGCTTCTTATTAGCAGCAAAGGGGGGGGACCAACTCCATATTAATGCCAAGGACTTTGGAATGAGATGTTCGACGAGCAGGTGTCCACATACTTTTGTGTATATCTACTGGCACTACCCATTCTAATCCTTTTACCACACAACAAGGATGTAACAAGGTTGTCCCACTCCCCTATGCCATTTGCATCTCCTCTCTCTTGAACCGCTGGCACAAAGCGTACGTCAAAATTCGGCTTCCTCACAAATAAAAAACAAACAATCTGAACACGCAATTTCTCTCTATGCAGATGACATACTGCTCTACGTCGGAAACGCTCAGAAATCCCTCCAGCCAATAATGTCAATTTTCACAGCATTCAGTCTACTACCTCTTAACTCGGCTATGGGAAGCGTGTAACTACTGATGCTGGTGATGAAACAAATCACCTACTTAGGCACTACCATACCTCTATTCACACCAGGGGTGCAACTTTCATTGGGGACATGTCCCCCCCCACATTCTGAAATTGCATTTTTTGTCCCTCCCAGTTTCATCATTGGAATGTGATACACGAGGCAACGGTGTCACGTTTGTTGAATGACGGGACGGACCAAGGCGCAGTGTGATATGCGTACATGTTTATTAAACTATTAAACACCACGACAAAACAATATAGGAAACGGAAACGTGAAGTCCAAGGTAGCACACACAACATACCTTACACGGAACAAGATCCCACAACTCAATAGTGCCAATAGGCTGCTTAAGTATGGTCCCCAATCAGAGACAACGAGCGACAGCTGCCTCTGATTGGGAACCACACCGGCCAACATAGATCCACACATACTAGAATATACAACATAGAACATACACAACAAAGAATATACACACCCTGACTCAACATATAAGAGTCCCCTGAGTCAGGGCGTGACAAACGGTGTGCTTTAGGACCATGCGGATGCCTCCGAGAGGTCGGGTAGGCTGTTTGGAGTGTTTATCCGACTGGATAAAAAAAATTGATGTATTCACTACCGTTCAAAAGTTTGGGGTCACTTAGACATTTCCTTGTTTTCCATGAAAACATACATTAAATGAGTTTGAATAGGAAATATAGCAAAATGCATAGGAAATGTAGTCATTGACAAGATTAGAAATAATGATTTTTTATAGAAATAATAATTGTGTCCTTCAAACTTTGCTTTCGTCAAAGAATCCCCCATTTGCAGCAACTACAGCCTTGCAGACCTTTGGCATTCTAGTTGTCAATTTGTTGAGGTAATCTGAAGAGATTTCACCCCATGCTTCCTTAAGCACCTCCCACAAGTTGGATTGGCTTGATGGGCTCTTCTTACGTACCATACGGTCAAGCTGCTCCCACAACAGCTCAATAGGGTTGAGATCCGGTGCCTGTGCTGGCCACTACATTATAGACAGAATACCAGCTGACTGCTTCTTCCCTAAATAGTTATTGCATAGTTTGGAGCTGTGCTTTGGGTCATTGTCCTGTGTAGGAGGAAATTGGCTCCAATCAAGCGCCGTCCACAGGTGTTGCAAAATTGAGTGATAGCCTTCCTTCTTCAAGATCCCTTTTACCCTGTACAAATCTCCCACTTTGCCTGCACCATGCTTGACAGATGGCATCAAGCACTCCTCCAGCATCTTTTCATTTGGTCTGCGTCTCACAAATGATGTTTATTGTGATCCGAACACCTCAAATTTCGATTCTGTCCATAACACTTTTTCCCAATCTTCCTCTGTCCAGTGTCTGTGTTCTTTTGCCCGTCTTCATCTTTTATTTTTATTGGCCAGTCTGAGATATTACTTTTTCTTTGCAACTCTGCCTAGAAGGTCAGTATCCCGGAGTCGCCTCTTCACTGTTGACGTTGAGACTGGTGTTTTGCTGGTACTATTTAATGAAGCTGCCAGTTGAGGACCCGTGAGGCATCTGTTTCTCAAACTAGACACTAATGTATTTGTCCTCTTGCTCAGTTGTGCACCGGGGCCTCCCACTCCTCTTTCTATTCTGGTTAGAGCCAGTTTGCGCTGTTCTGTGAAGGGAGTAGTACACAGTGGTGTACTAGATCTTCAGTTTCTTGGCAATTTCTGATGAGTTTCAGAAGAAGGTTCTTTGTTTCTGGCCATTTTGAGCCTGTAATCAAACCCACAATTGCTGATGCTCCAGATACTCAACTAGTCTCAAGAAGGCCAGTTTTATTGCTTCTTTAATCAGCACAACTGTTTTCAGCTGTGCTAACATAATTGCAAAAGGGTTTTCTAATGATCAATTAGCCTTTTAAAATGATAAACTTGGATTAGCAAACACAACTTGCCATTGGAACACAGGACTGATGGTTGCTGATAATGGACCTCTGTACGCCTACGTAGATATTCCATAAAAAATCAGCCGTTTCCAGCTACAATAGCCATTTACAACATTAACAATGTCTACACTGTATTTCTGATCAATTTGATGTTATTTTAATGGACAAAGAACATGCTTTTTCCGAAAACAAGGACATTTCTAAGTGACCCCAAACTTTTGAACGGTAGTGTATATCTTAAGTAGGACTGGTGGAGTTATGTCACACATGCAGCTAACAAAAATATATGGAAATGTCGGCTCTATTCAAAATTATAACTAATTGCAGCATTACTGCAAAAATGGAAGAGGCAAGTGGAAGAGGGAGAAGGTAAGGAACGTGCATTAAAGACCAAAATTGGTTAAAGAAAATGGTGATAAAAAAAAAAGTATACCAGTTTCATTTAAGGACCAAAGAATTGACAGCTGTGCTATACAGCTTGCAAAATGGTTGGGAAGAGATTTTCGATGTACCGATTCCATGGCACATGGCTAATGAACTGATGCACAAAATGACGCCGAATTCAAAACGTTGAGTTTTTCAATTTAAATTATTATATAAAATTCTTGCAACCAATAGAATGTTATATATATATATATATATATATATATATATATATATATATATATATGGGGGATACAACCATTCCAGCTCTGCAGATTTTGCTGCAAACAGACAGAATCATTAGATCACTTGTTTTGGTACTGCCCATATGTAGCTTGTTTTTAGTCAAAGGTTCAGGAATGGCTGAAGAATTACAACATTTACCTGGAGCTAACTCTGCAAATACCACTGCTTGGGTAATTTGAAAAGTCAGAGTGAATCGATCAATAATATAATAATACTCTTAGCAAAACATTTACCTGTAATTTACAATCTGTAGAAACGATGAGAATAGAAAGGTTCAGAACTTTTGTGAAACATCACAGCACAGTTAAAATATATGGCTAATAGAAATCAAAACTGGATGGTGTTCAGAGATAGATGGGAGGGGTTGAGTGGAGCTGAAGGGTGGGACTAAAAATAACAAAAAATAACAAGATAACTAATGTAAAATATACTGTGTCCGTAAAATGTATATAGTATGTATAAGCTGGAAGTAGAAGCCTAAGTATTGTTGTCCATTAGTTTACTCCAATTAGGGGAGGGGTGGTAGTGTTAGGGGAAAATAATGAAGAAGGAAAATATATTTAAAAATATACATTTACCCAAAAATATATGGGGGACTGGAAATGATGCAGACAATTACGTTGATAGAAGCCACAGTCTATCTGCAATATTAAAGCTGATCTACCCCCTAAAAAAAATAAAAAATAACATGGATTTGCATTAGTATCCACATCAAAAGTCCCAATGCACAGTTACACCTCACTTTTCTAGTTATTACATAAAACCGATCAGAATGAAAAATGCTTAAGTCATCATGTGGGAAATCTTTTTCCGGGGCGTGATGTAATAGGGAGGACCCGAGCCTATTCCATATAATGTAAACTCCAACAAAAATAACTTCAAATGTATAACTTCAAATTAAACTAAATAGTTTGCACTCATGACTGACCACTGGTTTCCCAAAAAAAAATTCAGCCAACTTAAAAGCAAATACTTTATACATTTCTCAACTTGCAAGGTTGCTAGCCAACTAGACTGTTAACATTAGCCCTACTAGCCTGCTAGCGTTACGTTAGCACTGAATGAGTCAGCCAGTTGCTATCAACACCTAGCTTACAGCTACATTAAAGTAAACCAAAGTTTTGGAACTACGTAACGCCATCTAACCAGTTTTCAAATAATGTTAGCTATATGCAGTTATCTTAGCCAGCCAGCTAATGTTAGCTATTTTAGCCAACTAGCTATTAGCCTAGCCAACCACCACGTATTACAACTAACACAACACAACTAAAACATAACCGCAGATCAAAAGCAAAGAGAGAGCAGAGACTTACAGATTGATGGCTCGGGGCTCTTGCGATCGTAACACTTTTAAAAGAGTGCAGGCTGAGTTAGTTACCATAGCGAGGGGGAGGCGGGTGCTTCACCGGGTGAGGGAAAGTCAGGGAAATCCAATATATAGTTAGAAAAATCCAAAATAGATAGATTCCAGATGTCAGTCAGCTAGCGCGTTAGGACTAAGCCATGGTGGGAAAACGTTTTTAGAAACTCCCGTAGCCTATTTTTCACAGAGAACTTGAAAAGATGACAAAAGAAAAAGGCGAAGACAATTAGAGCAAGCAGGTAGGATTTTCTCTCTAGTTTTGAGCCAACGGCAAGAAGGCCTGCCCTGCTAATGGGTTCCCACTAAATAACCCCAACACAAAGTCGGTAAATCGCATGAGGATGCAGCATAGCCGCACATGCCTATCTGTTGATTGTTCACATCACACTTCCTCGTGATTGGTGGATTGTAGCTCAACCCAGGCAACACTTGGTCTGGAATGTAATTACATGCTAGCATGGCTAGCGGCTAACGTTAGCCAACTTGAGCTAGCTACCGAGCTAGCATATGAACTCGGTAGCACAGAGCAGATTCTCTATATGATGTTGAGAAATATTGCATTGTGGGTATTTTAGAAGATATCCGGAAGTTAATAAATATGTAATAACCCAAAACATAACTATGTTTGTAGTTATAGGTAACCAGATCGTGACTACAACTAAGTTACTAAGTCTTTGACCACACTCTGTTTTTACATTGGCAAAGTGGGCGTCCGCCAGCCAATGGCAATGGTTTTATTGTTATTGCTGCGTTTTAATAGGATGTTTGCTGCTAATGTCATTGATTGGTGGGGGTGGGGGGGGGGGGTGAGTGACACCGTGAGACACTATCTCCTCCAGGGCTCACCAACCCTGTTCCTGGAGAGCTACCATCTTGTGTGTTTTAACTCCAACCCTGTTCCTGGAGAGCTACCATCCTGTGTGTTTTAACTCCAACCCTGTTCCTGGAGAGCTACCATCCTGTGTGTTTTATCTATAACCCTGTTCCTGGAGAGCTACCATCCTGTGTGTTTTAACTACAACCCTGTTCCTGGAGAGCTACCATCCTGTGTGTTTTAACTAACAACCCTGTTCCTGGAGAGCTAACCATCCTGTGTGTTTTAACTATAAACCCTGTTCCTGGAGAGCTACCATCCTGTGTGTTTTAACTATAACCCTGTTCCTGGAGAGCTACCATCCTGTGTGTTTTCACTCCAACCCTAATCTAGCACACCTGATTCTAATAATTAAAACCCGGTTGAAAACTGAACCAG
>LR778261.1:6066875-6069375 GCA_902810595.1 Coregonus sp. 'balchen'
GACCGTTAGTGGCAGAAATTTGTGCTTAGACCACTGCGCACTCGGGAGCTAGGGGTAGGGGACCAAGGGGACTAAGGGACAAAGGGACTGGGGTAGGGGGACCAAGGTGGACTAGGATAGGGGGGACCATGGACAGGTGGACTAGGGGGGACCAAGGTGGACTAGGGGGACCAGGTGACTGGGGTAGGGGGGACCAAGGTGGACTAGGGGTGGGGGGACCAAGGTGGACTAGGGGTAGGGGTGACCAAGGTGGACTAGGGGTGACCAAGGTGGACTAGGGGACCAAGGTGGACTAGGGGGATCATGGTGGACTAGGGGTAGGGGGGACCAAGGTGGACTGGGGGTAGGGGGGACCAAAGGTGGACTAGGGTGACCCAAAGGTGGACTAGGGGTGAACCAAGGTGGACTAGGGGGGACCAAGGTGGACTAGGGGTGACCAAGGTGGACTAGGGGTGACCAAGGTGGACTAGGGGGGACCAAGGTGGACTAGGGGGGACCAAGGTGGACTAGGGGGGACCAAGGTGGAGTAGGGGACCAAGGTGGACTAGGGGGTGGCATATTTTCTATCTGGGCTCCTACTGATGGTTTTACTCAAAAACAGAGCCCAAGTCCCAAAACTACAGCCATCATCCACATAACCTTACTGCTGTCTAGTGCTGTAGTGTAGATTTCAGAGTGCAGTATTGCCACTAAAGCTGCACTCAAGGTGTTTGTGTCGTGTGTGTGTGTGTGTGTGTGGGGTGTGTGTGTGTGCGAGCGTCTGTGTGCATATACATGTGCATTACCCCTACCTACATGTACAATTCCTGGACTAACCTGTACCCCCACACGTTGACTCGTACCGGTACCCCCTGTATAGCCTCATTATTATTATTTTTTGGTTTTACTTTTTATTTTATTTTTTACTTTAGTTTATTTAGTAATATTTTCTTAACTCTATTTTTGAACTGCATTGTTGGTTAAGGCTTGTAAGTAGCATTTCACGGTAAGGTCTGTATTCGGCGCATGTGACAAATGAAATGTGATTTGATTTGTGTGTGTGGGTGTGTATGGGGTGTGTGTAGGTGTGTTTTACGCATGTGTGTGTGTGTGTGCGCATTGGGATGTGTGTGGTGTGTGTGTGTGTGTGTGTGTGTGTGTGGGTGTTTTGTGTGTGTGTACGCATGTATGTGTGTGTGTGTGTACGCATGTTTGTGGTGTGTTTTGTGTGTGTGTGTGTGTGTGTGTACACGTGTTGTGTGTGTTGTTGTGTATGCATGTGTTTGTGTGTTGTTTTTACCATTTTTTTTGTTTGGTTTTTTTTTGTTTTTTGTGTGTGTGTGTTTTTTGTAAAATGTGTGTACTCTCCATTCACTTGGCCAGCTGTTTCTCTGCGTCGGCACACAGCTCCACACAGCTCCACACAGCTCCAGCAGCCCCATGAGAACAGCGGACACCTCCATATAGGGCTCCCACACGGTGAAGCCTCCACCAATCAGGTCTATGGCTGTAAGGCGGATGGTGCTGTGGGGGGGGTAGCTTGGGGCTGGGGGGCTGCAGGAGGAGAAACATCAGGGCCTTACCTGGAGGAGGAGTTGACAACAACAACATGAGTAAACAACAACATCATCAGTAAACAAACAACACGGACGGACGGACAGACAGCCTTTTATGCTCCTGTCATTATGTCCCAGTAATCACACTGTCACTAAGAGAAAGAGAGAGATGGAGATAGAGGAGAGCTAGAAGGAGAGAGAAGATAGAAGGGAGAAGTGAGAGTAGAGAGAGAGACGAGAGAGAAGAGCAGAGAGAGAGAGAGCTAGCGAGATAAGCTAAGCGCTTAGCTATCTCGATCGGATCGGTTTAGCATACTGCTCGGCGCTCTCCTGCGCTCTAGCTACTATCTCGCCGTCTCGCTCGGGTCTCGCTTCTCGCGTCCGCTAGCGCGCTCTATGCTCCCTCTCTCTAGAATCGGCTAGCGATGAAGCTCTCTGATTACTCGCTCGCTCCTCTGCCTCCGCTGCCGCTATGCCTTCCCCGCTTTCTCTGCTTTCGCGTATTCCTCTCTCTCGAGTGCTGCTCTCTTGCGCTCCGGGCCTCCGCTCTTCTCTCTCGCTCTCTGCTCTCCTCTCCGCGCAGCTCTCGCGCTCGCGCTGGCGCCTCTCTCGCGCGGTGGTGGAGTCTAAAGAGTGTGAGCAGAGCGAGCGAGGCGAGGAGGTGATATCTCTACAGTAGGGAGCATAGGGCGAGACGGGGTGGGATAGAGAGAGAGAGAAGATAGAGAGAAGAGAGAGAGTAGAGAAAGTTCGGATATGAGAGATAGAGAGAGAGAGTAAGCTACGAGATAGATAGTAGATCATGAAAGTAGAGATTGGATGATAATCTTACAATATCGTCTCTGCTAGGCGGTAGCGAGAAGACTATGAGAATTCTCTCTTTTTGTTTCTCTCTTCCTCTTTCTCTCTGCTCTCTCTCTTTTCTCCTCTCCTCCTCTTCTCTTTTCCTTTCCTCTCTCTCTTTC
>LR778261.1:6071875-6084375 GCA_902810595.1 Coregonus sp. 'balchen'
GTTATTGAGTGTAAGGGGGGCAAGTACTTTTTCACACAGCGGCATTGCGTATTGCATAACTTTGTTTATTAAATAAATGAAATAAGTATGTAATTGTTGCGTTATTTGTTCACTCAGGTTCCCTTTAATATTAGGATGCAAAAGTAGAGAAAATTAGAAAGGGAGCAAATACTTTTTCACGACATTGTATATTGTATGCAAAAAAAAATGCATTCTCATTTCAAAGTCAAACCCACCACTGGTGTGTGTGGCCAAATAGCTCTATTTTCATGTAATCTGACCATAGCACCGCCTGGAGTTTGCTAAAGAGCATTGGCACCGGTGCTTTGGTCAGATGACATGAAAATAGAGGTGGTGGGTTTGGCATTGAAATGAGCAGAAAACAAGCAAATATATGCTGGTGGATCTTTAATGTTATGGGGCTTATTTGCTTCCGTTGGTCCTGGGGCCCTTGTTAAGGTCAACGGCATCATTAACTTGACGTAGTGCCAAGGTATTATACATTATGAACCTTACCGTAGTTCCCCAGAACAGTTGAGCCAGCCATGTGTTTTTTTGTAAATAGCACAACAGGAGAAAGCGGAAGCTGGTGAGTCCATAGCGTTCTACTGTATATCTATCAGTGAGTCTCTGTTGGTGAGTCCATAGCGTTCTACTGTATATCTATCAGTGAGTCTCTGCTGGTGAGTCCATAGCGTGCTATATCTATCAGTGAGTCTCTGTTGGTGAGTCCATAGCGTTCTACTGTATATCTATCAGTGAGTCTCTGCTGGTGAGTCCATAGCGTTCTACTGTATATCTATCAGTGAGTCTCTGTTGGTGAGTCCATAGCGTTCTATATCTATCAGTGAGTCTCTGTTGGTGAGTCCATAGCGTTCTACTGTATATCTATCAGTGAGTCTCTGCTGGTGAGTCCATAGCGTTCTATATCTATCAGTGAGTCTCTGTTGGTGAGTCCATAGCGTTCTATATCTATCAGTGAGTCTCTGCTGGTGAGTCCATAGTGTTCTATATCTATCAGTGAGTCTCTGCTGGTGAGTCCATAGCGTTCTATATCTATCAGTGAGTCTCTGTTGGTGAGTCCATAGCGTTCTATATCTATCAGTGAGTCTCTGCTGGTGAGTCCATAGCGTTCTATATCTATCAGTGAGTCTCTGTTGGTGAGTCCATAGTGTTCTACTGTATATCTATCAGTGAGTCTCTGTTGGTGAGTCCATCTATCAGTGAGTCTCTGTTAGTGAGTCCATAGTGTTCTATATCTATCAGTGAGTCTCTGTTGGTGAGTCCATAGTGTTCTATATCTATCAGTGAGTCTCTGTTGGTGAGTCCATAGTGTTCTATATCTATCAGTGAGTCTCTGTTGGTGAGTCCATAGTGTTCTATATCTATCAGTGAGTCTCTGTTGGTGAGTCCATAGTGTTCTATATCTATCAGTGAGTCTCTGCTGGTGAGTCCATAGCGTTCTATATCTATCAGTGAGTCCATAGTGTTCTATATCTATCAGTGAGTCTCTGTTGGTGAGTCCATAGTGTTCTATATCTATCAGTGAGTCTCTGTTGGTGAGTCCATAGTGTTCTATATCTATCAGTGAGTCTCTGTTGGTGAGTCCATAGCGTTCTATATCTATCAGTGAGTCTCTGCTGGTGAGTCCATAGCGTTCTATATCTATCAGTGAGTCCATAGCGTTCTATATCTATCAGTGAGTCCATAGCGTTCTATATCTATCAGTGAGTCTCTGTCATGCGGCGCACATGAGGTGATGAAGTTACACTTGTATGCAATTCACTACTAAATGTTTGCCATCAGCTATCTTCTAACGGCTATCTGCCATGTTT
The DNA here is from genome assembly GCA_902810595.1 of Coregonus sp. 'balchen'. Taxonomy (NCBI): domain Eukaryota; kingdom Metazoa; phylum Chordata; class Actinopteri; order Salmoniformes; family Salmonidae; genus Coregonus; species Coregonus sp. 'balchen'. The sequence goes on from LR778261.1 coordinate 6,073,711, forward strand.
GAGAAGTCAAAAGCCCTATTCGGACGGGATTTGTTTTACTGGGGGTGGTCGGGTAATGTAATTTTTGGTGAACTCCAAGGTCCTCTGATTATACTAGTCCTGTGTTTTCAGAGAAATGTATGAGTTTGACAGGTGTTGCTCACGGTTTGAGAAAGAAAACAATAACTGATTGGACAAATTGATCGAAGTGCTGCTCATAGCCTATATATGAAGTACTGGTCATAGCCTATATATGAAGTACTGCCCATAGCCTATATATGAAGTACTGCCCATAGCCTATATATGAAGTACTGCCCATAGCCTATATATGAAGTACTGCCCATAGCCTATATATGAAGTACTGCCCATAGCCTATATATGAAGTACTGCCCATAGCCTATATATGAAGTACTGCCCATAGCCTATATATGAAGTACTGCCCATAGCCTATATATGAAGTACTACCCATAGCCTATATATGAAGTACTGCCCATAGCCTACAGTTGAAAAGTAATCTTTAGACATATTATACTTTTCTTAAATGTAGTATTGTAATTGACTAAAACAAGCAGACAACATGGAAATTGCGTTTGAAAAGTGTTAATTTTTTTTTGCTGTGAGCCAATGGCGTAACCTAGGTAACCACAGGTTGTTTTCCTCAGGCGGGCGTTCTGTCTAACGCCGACTGGGACTACACACGCAAAGGTTCACTCACACACACACACACACACACACACACACACACACACACACACACACAATCCCTTATCAATAGCCCTATAGCAGGATCAAAATGTATATATGTCACCAAAACACACACTAATGCGTTGGCCTTTTCAAAGGTCTCCTCTCCTCCTCCAACACAGGCTGTAATCTCATCATCTTTATCTCATGACATTTCTCATCAAAGACATATGATTTCCAAATGGCAGCTGCCTTCTTATTGGTTTAAACACTGTGTGGGATGTGGATAGATCCGATTGGTTTAAACGCTGTGTGGAACGTGGATAGATAGATCTGATTGGTTTAAACGCTGTGTGGAACGTGGATAGATAGATCTGATTGGTTTAAACGCTGTGTGGAATGTGGATAGATAGATCTGATTGGTTTAAACGCTGTGTGGAATGTGGATAGATAGATCTGATTGGTTTAAACGCTGTGTGGAATGTGGATAGATAGATCTGATTGGTTTAAACGCTGTGTGGAATGTGGATAGATAGATCTGATTGGTTTAAACGCTGTGTGGAACGTGGATAGATATATCTGATGGAAAGATCCTGGCAGAGACTAATGAAGAGAGGAGACATAATATTAGCATTATAATACTGCTATAGTAATAGGTCTGGTGGACTGGCTCTCTCTCTCTCTGGCAGTCTGGTCCAAACAGAACAGCCCTCCCTGGCTGTCTGGCTGACTGAATGACTGGCTGTTTGGCTGGCAGAAGAAAGACTGGCTGGTTGGCTGGCGGAAAGACTGGCTGGTTGGCTGTTTGTTTGGATGGATGGCTGTCTGTCTGTTTATTTCGGTGGCTGGCTGTTTGGCTGGCTGACTGATGTACTGGCTGGTTGACTAACATGTTGGCTGACTGTCTGGCTGGCTGGCTTTCTGTCTGGCTTGTTGGTTGACTAACATGTTGGCTGACTGTCTGGCTGGCTAGCTGACTAACTGGGTGGCTGGCTGGCTGGCTGGCTAGCTGACTGGCTGTGTGTCTGGCTAGCTGACTACCTGGCTGGCTGGCTGGCTAGCTGACTGGCTGGCTGGCTGGCTAGCTGACTAACTGTCTGGCTGGCTGGCTGGCTGACTAACTGTCTGGCTGGCTAGCTGACTAACTGGGTGGCTGGCTGGCTGGCTGGCTAGCTGACTAACTGGCTGGCTGGCTGGCTGGCTAGCTGACTGGCTGGCTGGCTGGCTAGCTGACTAACTGTCTGGCTGGCTAGCTGACTGTCTGGCTGGCTGAGTTACTGGCTAGCTGACCAAATGGCCTTCTTTCTGTCTGTCTGACCGATTAACAAGCTGGCTGCAACATAGAAGGGCAGGCTGAAGGACTCTCGCTGTCTGTCTTTGTTAAATGTGTCTGCTGTGCTCCATTCGCTCCCTATTGGGCAGGTGCCGGGACCACGTACACACCACATATGTACACACACATGCACAAACACGTGCACAAACACACCTATTTATCTGTCTGTCTGTTTAGACGTAATACGAACAGATTACAATTACTAATGCTCCATGAGCGGTGGAAAACCTCCAAGGCGATAAAGTAGAAAGAAATATGGAGTGGGGGAGAAACGATGGAGGGAGGGAGGGAGGGAGGGAGGGAGGGAGGGAGGGAGGGAGGGAGGGAGGGAGGGAGGGAGGGGGGGGGAGGGAGGGAGGGGCTAACGCTGGTTGTCTTGACTGGAGTTTATCATGTGGGAATATCATCTATCCAGTCAGAATGACATAATGTAGGAGAGTTTTCCTTTTTTCTCCTCCAGAGCCTTAAATCTGTGGCAGCTGTGAGGGGAGACAGGGGAAGACGTTTAGGGGACAGACTGCTGTTCAGATCAGACCAGCTCAGCTCTACTATGGCCACACACACACACACACACACACACACACACACACAGACACAGACACAGACACACACACACACACACACACACAGACAGACACAGACACAGACACAGACACACACACACACACACACACACACACACACACACACAGACACACACACAGACACAGACACACACACACACACACACACACACACAGGGCGATGGCTACATCTAGCTAGTCAGTCAGTCTGGATGGGGGAAGGATGTAGTCTGGGTACCGTGTGTTTTAGCTAACATTCCACTCTTTGCCACCCCTTGTCATTTGCCAAAGAGACTGGCCTTTCAGCAATCTCAATGTTCAACATGCAGCTGGATTTCCGGCGGAGTTGCACATCGGTTGTTGGAAATAACGTTAATATTTTCCATGACAACATGTGGCGCCTCGCAGGCCTCCTGTAGCTCAGTTGGAAGAGCATGGTGCTTGCAACGTCAGGGTTGTGGGTTCGATTCCCACGGGGGGCCAGTATGAAAACTGTACGCACTCACTAACTGTAAGTCGCTCTGGATAAGAGCGTCTGCTAAATGTCTAAAAATTAAAAATTAAAAAAATTTAATAGAATAAAAATTATAACAAAGTAAAAAAAAAAACATTTAGCAGTAAGCTAGGCAAAGCTAAGACGTTTTGTGGTTGGAATTGCAGTATGGTCCCAGTCGGTATTCACGTAATGATAAGGAATTCCCCTCGACCACGCCCACAAATTAGGGGAAAATCAACATTCTTTCCCATTGACCCCCATGTTGTAAAAGAAGCAACATCGTCGTAGATACAGTAATACAGTAATAACAAAACATGCTGAAAAACTGCTGTGTTGTTCAATATGACATGTAGCCAGGTCAACAGTGCTCCCACGTAGGGAAATAGCGACTGCGAGAAGAGCCCTGTGGCTTCAGTCTTTTCGGCGTGGGAGAGTGGGAAAATCTGGGGATGCGGAGTGAAAAAAAATTATATGAAAAAAAATAAAATAATAATGTATGCACTCACTAACTGTAAGTCGCTCTGGATAAGAGCGTCTGCTAAATGACTAAAAATGTAAATGTAAATAAAATGCAAGCAGGCTACACGTAGAGATGTGTGTGGAAAACATTTCATCACAGGTAAGACATTTAACTTGTTTAGTACAGTCCGTTTGTAACTCCACCCACTACTTGTAGCTGTATAGTCTGTAACTCCACCCACTACTTGTAGCTGTATAGTTTGTAACTCCACCCACTACTTGTAGCTGTATAGTCTGTAACTCCACCCACTACTTGTAGCTGTATAGTCTGTAACTCCACCCACTACTAGTAGCTGTATAGTCTGTAACTCCACCCACTACTAGTAGCTGTATAGTCTGTAACTCCACCCACTACTTGTAGCTGTATAGTTTGTAACTCCACCCACTACTTGTAGCTGTATAGTCTGTAACTCCACCCACTACTTGTAGCTGTATAGTTTGTAACTCCACCCACTACTTGTAGCTGTATAGTCTGTAACTCCACCCACTACTTGTAGCTGTATAGTCTGTAACTCCACCCACTACTTGTAGCTGTATAGTCTGTAACTCCACCCACTACGTGCAACTGTATAGTATGTAACTCCACCCACTACTTGTAGCTGTATAGTCTGTTTGTAGCTGTATAGTCTGTTTGTAGCTGTATAGTCTGTTTGTTCATCTTTAGACATGTACTTTTCTTAAATGTAGTTTTGTAATTGACTCAAACAAGCAGACAACATGGAAATTGCGCTTGAAAAACGAGACCAAGACAAAGAAGATGATTGTGGACTAAAGGAAAAAAAAGAGGACTGAGCATGCCCCCATTCTCATCGACGGGGCTGTAGTGGAACAGGTTGAGAGCTTCAAGTTCCTTGGTGTCCACATCACCAACGAACTATCATGGTCCAAATACACCAAGACAGTCGTGAAGAGGGCAAGACAAAGCCTATTCCCCCTCAGGAGACTGAAAAGATTTGGCATGGGTCCTCAGATCCTCAAAAAGTTATACAGTTGCACCATCGAGAGCATCCTGACTGGTTGCATCACCGCCTGGTATGGCAACTGCTCGGCCTCTGACCGCAAGGCACTACAAAGGGTAGTGCGTATGGCCCAGTACATCACTGGGGCCAAGCTTCCTGCCATCCAGGACCTCTATAACAGGCGGTGTCAGAGGAAGGCCCTCAAAATTGTCAAAGACTCCAGCCACCCTAGTCATAGACTGTTCTCTCTGCTACTGCACGGCAAGCGGTACGGAGTGCCAAGTCTAGGTCCAAAAGGCTTCTTAACAGCTTCTACCCCCAAGCCATAAGACTCCTGAACAGCTAATCATGGCTACCGCGAACTATTTGCACTGCCCCCCCCACCCCCACCCACCATCCCATCTTTTTACGCTGCTGCTACTCTGTTAATTATTTATGCATAGTCACTTTAACTCTACCCACATGTACATATTCTACTTCAACTACCTCAACAGCCGGGTGCCCCGCACATTGACTCGTGCCCCGGTACAACCCCTGTATATATAGCCTCCCTACTGTTATTTTATTTTCCTTCTGCTCTTTTTTTCTCAACACTTTTAACATAGTCTAGATATAACCCAACGTAGTCTAGATATAACACAACTTAGTCTAGATATAACACAACGTAGTCTAGATTAACACAACGTAGTCTAATATAACACAACGTAGTCTAGATATAACACACGTAGTCTAGATATAACACAACGTAGTCTAGATATAACACAACGTAGTCTAGATATAACACAACGTAGTCTAGATATAACACAACGTAGTCTAGATATAACACAACGTAGTCTAGATATAACACAACGTAGTCTAGATATAACACAACGTAGTCTAGATATAACACAACGCAGTCTAGATATAACACAACGTAGTCTAGATATAACACAACGTAGTCTAGATTAACACAACGTAGTCTAGATATACACAACGTAGTCTAGATATAACACAACGTAGTCTAGATATTAACCAACGTAGTCTAGATATAACACAACGTAGTCTAGATATAACACAACGTAGTCTAGATATAACACAACGTAGTCAGATATAACAACGTAGTCTAGATATAACACACGTAGTCTAGATATAACACAACGTAGTCTAGATATAACACAACGTAGTCTAGATATAACACACGTAGTCTAGATTAACACAACGTAGTCTAGATATAACACAACGTGTCTAGATATAACACAACGTAGTCTAGATTAACACAACGTAGTCTAGATATAACACAACGTAGTCTAGATTAACACAACGTAGTCTAGATATATACAACGTAGTCTAGATATAACACAACGTAGTCTAGATATAAACACAACGTAGTCTAGATATAACAACGTAGTCTAGATATAACACAACGTAGTCTAGATATAACACAACGTAGTCTAGATTAACACAACGTAGTCTAGATATAACACAACGTAGTCTAGATATAACACAACGTAGTCTAGATTTAACACAACATAGTCTAGATATACACAACGTAGTCTAGATATAACACAACGTAGTCTAGATATAACACAACGTAGTCTAGATATAACACAACGTAGTCTAGATATAACACAACGTAGTCTAGATATAACACAACGTAGTCTAGATATAACACAACGTAGTCTAGATATAACACAACGTAGTCTAGATATAACACAACGTAGTCTAGATATAACACAACGTAGTCTAGATATAACACAACGTAGTCTAGATATAACACAACGTAGTCTAGATATAACACCACGTAGTCTAGATATAACACACGTAGTCTAGATATAACACAACGTAGTCTAGGATCATAACACAACGTAGTCTAGATATAAACACAACGTTAGGTCTAGCTATTAACCACACGTAGTTCGAGATATAACACAACGTCGTCTCGATTTAGTTAACACAACGTCGTCTAGATATAAACGCAACGTAGTCTCGATATACACACCGTCGGTCTAGATATAACACCGTAGTCTAGTATAACGCCACGTGCTAGATATAACACAACGTAGTCTAGATATTAACAACCAACGTAGTCTAGATATAACACAACGTAGTCTAGATCTACACAACGTAGTCTAGGATATAACACAACGTTAGTTCAGATATAACACAACGTAGTCTAGATATAACACAACGTCGTCTTAGATATAACCAACAACCGTTAAGTCTAGATATAAACACCAACCGTAGTCTAGGTATTTAACACAACACGTTGTCTAGATCTAAACAACGTAGTCTTAGGTTAACACAACGCAGTCTAGATTAACCACCACGTTCTAGATTTAACACAACGTCGTCTAGATAGAACCACAACGTAATAGTCTAGATATACACTACAAAACTATACGTAGTTCTAGATATAACACAACGTAGTCTAGATATAACACAACTAGTCTAGATATAACACAACGTAGTCTAGATATAAACACAACGATAGTCTAGATATAACACAACGTAGTCTAGATTTAACACACGCAGTCTAGATATAACACAACGTAGTCTAGATTTAACACAAACGTAGTCTAGATATAACACACGTAGTCCTAGATTAACACACGTAGTCTAGATATAACCACAACGTAGTCTAGATATAACACAACGTAGTCTAGATATAACACATGTAGTCTAGATATAACACACAGCGTAGTCTAGATATAACACAACGTAATTAGATATAAACACAACGTAGTCTAGATATACACAACGTAGTTCAGATTTAACACAACGCAGTCTAGATATAACAACGTTAGTCTAGATATAACACACGTAGTCTAGATATAACACAACGTAGTCTAGATATAACCAACGTAGTCTAGATATAACACAACGTAGTCTAGATATAACCCACGTAGTCTAGATTTAACACAACAGCAGTCTAGTATAACCACAACGTAGTCTAGATATAACACAACGTAGTCTAGATATACACAACGTAGTCTAGATATAACACAACGTGTCTAGATATACCACAACGTAGTCTAGATATAACGCAACGTAGTCTAGATATAACGTAACGTAGTCTAGATTATAACACAACGTAGTCTAATATAACACAACGTAGTCTAGATATAACACAACGTAGTCTAGATATAACCAACGTAGTCTAGATATAACACACGTGTCTAGATATAACACAACGTAGTCTAGATATAACACAACGTAGTCCTAGATATACACAACGTAGTCTAGATATAACACAACGTAGTCTAGATATAACCAACGTAGTCTAGATATAACGTAACGTAGTCTAGATATAACACACGTAGTCTAGATTAACCACGTGTGTCTAGATATAACACAACCGTAGTCTAGATATAACACAACGTAGTCTAGATAATACACACGTAGTCTAGATATAACACACGTAGTCTAGATAAACACAACGTAGTCAGATATAACACAACGTAGTCTAGATATAACACAACGCAGTCTAGATATACACAACGTAGTCTAGATATAACACACAACGTAGTCTAGATAAACACCAAGTAGTTAGATATAACACAACGTAGTCTAGATATACACAGACGTAGTCTAGATATAACACAACGTAGTCTAGATATAACACAAACGTAGTCTAGATATAATCAACGTAGTCTAGATATAACACAACGTAGTCTAGATTAACACAACGTAGTCTAGATATAACACAATTAGTCTAGATATAACACAACGTAGTCTAGATATAACACAACGTAGTCTAGATATAACACAACACGTAGTCTAGAATATAACACAACGTAGTCTAGATATAACACAACGTAGTCTAGATATATGGAATCATAAATTTAACTGAAACACTGTTACAATGGATCTGTCTCTGGAAAACTCACACAAAGCACACCAAGGAGCACGTAGACAGTAGAATAGATGGTTACAAAATGGGTACCATTATCAAAACCACATAGGGCTGCTGTCATTCAGGTGCATTCAGGATAAACACTATGCTCCAGTCAAATGTTGTAATATTGATGTGGGGCTATTTTCCCAGCCAGTCTCTCAGTCACACAGAGACACAGACCAAACCCCCTCACTGAGAAGATTGCTGCTCGTCAAGAGGAGACGTCTTGGTGTGAATGTAATGACAGGTTCCTAACAGCTCACTCTCTCTCTCTCTCTCTGCAGCTTGCAGAACACAACGATCAAAGGGAGGGGAAAGGAAGCTTGTACACACACACACACACACAGATAGGGAGGGGAGAGAAAACCTGCTTTCACAGGATGGTGATGATGACAATCAGTCCTTTATTCCTCCATCTCTCCATCCCTGTCCTCTATCCATCCCTCTATCCCTCCTCCCTGTCCTCTATATATCCCTCTATCCGCCCCTCCCTGTCTGCCTAACCACTTAACAGGGACACAACTAACAGACGCCCATTCAGGTCTGTATACATGTGTGTGTGTGTGTGTGTGTGTGTATATGTGTGTGTGTTTGTGTGTAATCCACATGCTCTAGCGTTCAAGCAAGGACAGCCTCTAAACCTCTACATATCGGCACCTCCAATAAATGTTTATGTTGTTTGTGATAGCTCAATCAATAGCTCCGCTGTGTGTGTGTGTGTCTACTCTGCGGGTCTGCCGGTACAGCAACAGGTCTGTTGAATAACCTCATAAAACACATGCAAATGCACACACCTGGTGAATAACTTCCTAACCCCACCACCACACCTGGTAAGGAGGGGGTGACGGGTGTAGGAGGGAGGGCGACGTGGGGGAGGGAGAGGGGTGACGGGTTGGGGAGGAGAGGGGTATGGGGTGTAGGAGGAGCAGGGTTGACGGGTGTGGGAGGGGGGGGGTGACGGGTGGAGGGCGAGGGGGGCGACAGGGTGGAGGAGGGAGGGGTGCGGGGGTGTAGGAGGCAGGGTGGACGTGTGGAGGAGGACGATGGGTGACGGGGTTGGTGAGGAGAGGGGTGACGGGGTGTAGGAGGAGAGGGGTGACGGGGGTTGTGAGGAGGAGGGTGGACGGGGGTGGAGGAGGAGAGGAGGTGACAAGGGGGTGGAGGAGATGGGTACGGGGTGTGGAGGAGGAGAGGGTGACGGGTGGGAGAGGGGGGCGACGGGGTGGAGGAGGAGAGGGGTGACGGGGTGGGGGGAGGGAAAAGGCCGTGGATCGGGGGGGGCCCGGGTTGGGAGGGGAGGGGGTAGGGCCTGGTTCGGTTAAAGGGTGAGGGGAAAAAGGACATGGAGGAGATTGCTAAGGTTGAGGGCGCCCAGTAAACATAGTATTTTCTGGGGCCCCCTCCGCTCCAACGTCCCTCCCTCCCCCGACCTCCCCGCCCCGCGGGTCCCCCAGAGCCGCCTCCCCCGCACCCCCCCCCACTCAGGAAACCAGCCCTCCTACCTCAACCACCTCCATCCCCCTAAACCTCCATTTTTTCCCTTGGAAACCCCTCCCCATCCTACTCCCCTCCCCCCCCTCCCCCCTCCCTCCCTCATAACCGCCGACCATCCTCCCCACACCCTCAGCCTCCCCCTCCTGAAAAACCCAACCGCCCTCCCAACGAACAAACACCCCGCCTCCCCCGCCCCCCCACCCCAGACACCCCCTCCCCCGCCCTCCACCTCTCTCCACGCCCCCCCCCTTTCCCAAAAACCCCCCGCCGGCCCACCCCCTCTACACGACCCCCCCCCCCACTCCTGACCATCCCCCCCTCCTCTCCCCTCACCCCCCCTCCCCTCCCTCCCCCCTACCCCTCCGCTCCCAGCCACCTTCCCGCGCCCCCCACAGTCCTCCCCTCCCTCCCCTCCTCCTCTCCTCTACCTCTCCTCCCCCTACCTCCCTCCTCTCCTCTCCTCCCCTCTCTCCCTGCTCCTATCCTGCCACTCCCACCATTTTAAAAAGGCAGCACTCTGGAAGCAGGCACTCCTCCTCCAACAACATAAAGTGGCTAGAATTAATTTGTTACCTTGTGATTTACAGAAGGTCAAGGAGAGAGGGAGAAATCATCTTCTTCTCTTCCCAAAAAAGTTGTATTGAGAATAGCAGCAGGTGGGTACTGGGTTGGCATACTGATGAATGCTAAAGGACATCGTTCATTTAATATCATACTGGTCTTACTTCCTGGACTACTGTTTTTGTCTTGCCAATAGGTCGTTG
>LR778261.1:6086875-6123774 GCA_902810595.1 Coregonus sp. 'balchen'
TCCAACAGGATCTGGCCCGTCAGGCCTCTCATAGGGACAATAACCATGTCCAACAGGATCTGTCCCGCCAGGCCCCTCATAGGGACAATAACCATGTCCAACAGGATCTGTCCCGCCAGGCCCCTCATAGGGACAATAACCACGTCCAACAGGATCTGTCCCGCCAGGCCCCTCATAGGGACAATAACCACGTCCAACAGGATCTGGCCCGTCAGGCCTCTCATAGGGACAATAACCACGTCCAACAGGATCTGGCCCGTCAGGCCTCTCATAGGGACAATAACCATGTCCAACAGGATCTGGCCCATCAGGCCTCTCATAGGGACAATAACCACGTCCAACAGGATCTGGCCCGTCAGGCCTCTCATAGGGACAATAACCATGTCCAACAGGATCTGGCCCGTCAGGCCTCTCATAGGGACAATAACCACGTCCAACAGGATCTGGCCCGTCAGGCCTCTCATAGGGACAATAACCACGTCCAACAGGATCTGGCCCGTCAGGCCTCTCATAGGGACAATAACCATGTCCAACAGGATCTGGCCCGTCAGGCCTCTCATAGGGACAATAACCACGTCCAACAGGATCTGGCCCGTCAGGCCTCTCATAGGGACAATAACCATGTCCAACAGGATCTGACCCGTCAGGCACCTCATAGGGAAAATAACCACGTCCAACAGGATCTGTCCCGCCAGGCCCCTCATAGGGACAATAACCACGTCCAACAGGATCTGTCCTGTCAGGCCTCTCATAGGGACAATAACCACGTCCAACAGGATCTGACCCGTCAGGCATCTCATAGGGACAATAAATACGTCCAACAGGATCAACATCATCTTACATACACTCACTACCCTGGTCCACATGGTCCTCACCTCTGAGATACACAATCTATGTATTGTTCTGTAAAAAAAAGGGGGCTATTCAGTATTGCCCACTGTAGCAAGAATGTGTTGCAATGGAAAACAAAAATCTGTGATCTTATTGGACAAGTTCCGGTAGTACCTTCCCTTTTCCAAAAAAATGTCTCCCTATTGAACACGACCCAGGTCCTGACTACCCGGTCAGAGGGGCTGCTGGGAACAAATGTTGATCACACACACACACACACACACACACACACACACACACACACACACACACACACACACACACACACAATGTTGGGTTGTACTCCTGCTTCCTGTTTTACAGCTGAAAGAGAAGAGGGGGGTCTCTTAATTACCCACAACATCGTATTGTCCCCCCGGGAACCAGTCCGGTCGGTCCATCCAGCGTCCAGCCCAGATAGGCTGAGTCAATTTCTCAGAGCAGACATCTTTGTTTAAGCGTTGCCTTGGCCTTAATGAATGAATTAATATTGACAAAACATCAGCTAAGCTAATGAGCTGTTAGTTAAGGCAATAAACATGTCACATTAGAATCTTCCCGGTAACAGCTAATTAGAGATAGCAAGAAGTAGGAGGAGGAAGAGGAGGAGGAAGAGGTGGAGGTGGAAGATGAGGAGGAGGTGGAAGAGGTGGTAGAGGAGGAGGAGGAGGAGGTGGAGGTGGAAGAGGAGGAGGAGGTGGAAGAGGTGGTAGAGGAGGAGGAGGAGGTGGAGGTGGAAGAGGAGGAGGAGGAGGTGGAGGTGGAAGAGGAGGAGGAGGAGGTGGTGGAGGGGACACTGATGTGAGAGTGAAGCCCAACCTCTGCCTATACTCTAGAGATTGCTATAGGACAGCACAGTGTGACACTGTATCTCTAACACAGGCAGCACTACAGCCAATGGAGACTAACTCGTCTCGGACACAAGTCACATTCAACATAGAAAAGAGGCAGCAGAGAATGCGAAGAGAAGAGAAGAGAAGAAAGCGAAGAGCAAAGAGCAAGAGAAGAGTAATAGGAGATACGGGAGAGAAAGAGACGAAGAGAAGAGACGTAGAAGAGATAGAGAAAGACGAGAGCGAGCAAGAATATTACACTACATCGAACCAGCTATTCCTCTCTCTCCTCTCCTCTCCTCTCCTCTCCTCCTCCAGTCTGTCCTCCTGCCAGCTGTAACAGACCTGTAATAGGCCTGGGCCCTCTTCCCCATAGGGCCTTGGTCTAAGTAGTGCACTATGCAGGGAATAGGGTGCCATTTGGGATGCAGTCAGAGACTAGCACATCACATCCAACCTGGCCAATGCTGTGGGTGTATTCCTACTACAGCCTTGTTACCGTGGCAGAGCAGAGCGGAGCGGACAGCAGCATAGCTCCTCTCCTCCCTCTCCACTCCCACAGAGCTCTGATGGAAAGTGAAGGCTAAATCAATGTTGGGGACATGGAGGAGAGAGGAAGTGGAGGAGAAGAGTTAAAGGGAAAGGAAGAGAGAAAAAGGCTGTGGCTGGGTTTTAACGAACAAGTGCACCAAGAACCCCACAAACACACACAACAGAAAGAGCAGGTCGGGAGGTAGCCATGTGTTGAAAACTAGTGAGTTATACACACTGTGGTGCACATCGGATGACTGCTTATTCAATGTGTCAATATGTTTGTACATTTCCCTTTTCAAATCAAACAAAGAAAAACATATTACAGAATATTACAGTTTGTTCATATATGAACAGAGTCTCGATCCTCCCACATCCCTTCTCTAGACTGACTCTCTCTCTCTCTCTCTCTCTCTCTCTCTCTCTCTCTCTCTCTCTCTCTCTCACAAAACTCCTATAGCGCATCAATACCATGACAGCACACATTAATCATCGGGCTCTCAACCTTTTTATGTCAACAACATCTATCTATCTTTCAATTTCACATCAGTGGTATCCGTCCACAGTGTTCAAGAGATGGAGAGACAGAGAGAGAGGGTGGGAGAGAAAAGGACAGGGAGAGAGAGAGCGAGAGAGAGACAGAGAGAGACAGAGAGAGAGGGGAGGAGGTCCCTGGGCCAGACTAGAGGAGGAGAGGAGGTCCCTGGGCCAAACTAGAGGAGGGGAGGAGGTCCCTGGACCAGACTAGAGGAGGAGAGGAGGTCCCTGGGCCAGACTAGAGGAGGGGAGGAGGTCCCTGGGCCAGACTAGAGGAGGAGAGGAGGTCCCTGGGCCAGACTAGAGGAGGAGAGGAGGTCCCTGGGCCAGACTAGAGGAGGTCCCTGGGCCAGGCTAGAGGAGGAGAGGAGGTCCCTGGGCCAGGCTAGAGGAGGGGAGGAGGTCCCTGGGCAGGACTAGAGGAGGAGAGGAGGTCCCTGGGCCAGACTAGAGGAGGAGAGGAGGTCCCTGGGCCAGACTAGAGGAGGAGAGGAGGTCCCTGGGCCAGGCTAGAGGAGGGGAGGAGGTCCCTGGGCAGGACTAGAGGAGGAGAGGAGGTCCCGCCGATAGGGAGGAGAGGAGTCCTGGAACCAGACTAGAGGAGGGGAGGAGGTCCCTGGGCCAGACTGAGGAGGAGAGGAGGTCCCTGGGCCAGACTAGAGGAGGTCCCTGGGCCAGACTAGAGGGGGTTTCCCTGGGCCAGACTAGAGGAGGAGAGGAGGGAGGTCCCTGGGCCAGACTAGAGGAGGAGAGGAGGTCCTGGGCCAGGCTAGAGGAGGAGAGGAGGTCCCTGGGCCAGACTAGAGGAGGAGAGGGGGGGTCCCTGGGCCAAAACTAGAGGAGGAGAGGAGGGTCCTGGGCCAGACTAGAGGAGGAGAGGAGGTCCCTGGGTCAGGCTAGAGGAGGAGAGGAGGTCCTGGGCCAGACTAGAGGAGGGGAGGGAGGGTCCCGGGGCCAAGACTAGAGGAGGGGTCCACTGGGCCAGAATAGAGGCGGAGGAGGAGAGGAGGTCCTGGGCCAAAACTAGAGGAGGAGAGGAGGGTCCTGGGCCGGGACTAGAGGAGGAGAGGAGGGTCCCTGGGCAGGACTAGAGGAGGAGAGGAGGTCCCTGGCCAGACTTAGAGGAGGGGAGGGAGGAGGGGTTCCCTGGGCCAGACTAGAGGAGGGGAGAGGAGGTCCCTGGGTCAGGTTTTAGAGGAGGAGAGGAGGTCCCTGGGTCAGGCTAGAGGAGGAGAGGAGGTCCCTGGGCCAGACTAGAGGAGGGGAGGAGGTCCCTGGGCCAGACTAGAGGAGGTCCCTGGGCCAGACTAGAGGAGGAGAGGAGGTCCCTGGGCCAGACTAGAGGAGGAGAGGAGGTCCCTGGGCCAGACTAGAGGAGGAGAGGAGGTCCCTGGGCCAGGCTAGAGGAGGGGGAGGAGGTCCCTGGGCCAGACTAGAGGAGGGGAGGAGGTCCCTGGGCCAGACTAGAGGAGGTCCCCTGGGCCAGGCTTAGAGGAGGAGAGGAGGTCCTGGGCCAGGCTAGAGGAGGGGAGGAGGTCCCTGGGCAGGACTAGAGAGGAGAGGAGGTCCACTGGGCAGACTAGAGGAGGAGAGGAGGTCCCTGGGCCAGACTAGAGAGGAGAGGGGAGGAGAGGAGGTACATGGGCCAGGCTAGAGGAGGGGAGGAGGTCCCTGGGAAGGACTAGAGGAGGAGAGGAGGTCCTGGGCCCAGACTAGAGGAGGAGAGGAGTTCCCTGGAACCAGACTAGAGGAGGGGAGGAGAGGGTCCCTGGGCCAGACTAGAGGAGGAGAGGAGGGTCCCCTGGGCCAGACTAGAGGAGGTCCCTGGGCCAGACTTAGAGGAGGTCCCTGGGGCCAGACTAGAGGAGGGAGAGGAGGTCCCTGGGCCAGACTAGAGGAGGAGAGGAGGTCCCTGGGCCAGGCTAGGAGGAGGAGAGGAGGTCCCTGGGCCAGACTAGAGGAGGAGAGGGAGGTCCCATGGGCCAGACTAGAGGAGGAGAGGAGG
The DNA here is from genome assembly GCA_902810595.1 of Coregonus sp. 'balchen'. Classification (NCBI taxonomy): domain Eukaryota; kingdom Metazoa; phylum Chordata; class Actinopteri; order Salmoniformes; family Salmonidae; genus Coregonus; species Coregonus sp. 'balchen'. Next base: position 6,091,652 of record LR778261.1, read on the forward strand.
TCCCCTGGGCCAGACTAGAGGAGGAGAGGAGGTCCCTGGGTCAGGCTAGAGGAGGAGAGGAGGTCCCTGGCCAGACTAGAGGAGGGAGGAGGGTCCCTGGGCCAGACTAGAGGAGGTCCCTGGAAAAGACTAGAGGAGGAGAGGAGGTCCCTGGGCCAGACTAGAGGAGGAGAGGAGGGTCCCTGGGCCAGACTAGAAGAGGTCCCTGGGCCAGATTAGAGGAGGGGAGGAGGTCCCTGGGCCCAGAGTAGAGGAGGGTCCTGGGCCAGACTAGAGGAGGTCCCTGGGCCAGACTAGAGAGAGGAGAGGAGGTCCCTGGGCCAGACTAGAGGAGGAGAGGAGGTCCTGAGCCAGACTAGAGGAAGATCCCTGGGCCAGATAGAGGAGGTCCTGGGCCAGACTAGAGGGGGGAGAAGGAGGGTACCTGGGCCAGACTAGAGGAGGATAGGAGGTCCCTGGGCCAGACTAGAGGAGGAGAGGTCCCGGGCAGACGAGAGGAGGAGAAGAGGCCCTGGGCCAGACTAGAGGAGGAGAGGAGGTCCCTGGGCCAGACTAGAGGAGGCCCCTGGGCCAGGCTAGAGGAGGAGAGGAGGTCCCTGGGCCAGACTAGAGGAGGAGAGGAGGTCCCTGGGCCAGACTAGAGGCGGGAGAGGAGGTCCCTGGGCCAGACTAGAGGAGGAGAGGAGGTCCCGGGCCAGACTAAAGGGAGGAGAGGAGGTCCCTGGGCCAGACTAGAGGAGGAGAGGAGGTCCCTGGGCCAGGCTTAGAGGAGGAGAGGAGGTCCCTGGGCCAGACTAGAGGAGGGTCCCTGGGCAGGAGGTAGGGGAGGAGAGGAGGTCCCTGGGCCAGATAGAGGGGGAGGAGGTCCCTGGGCCAGAACTAGAGGAGGAGAGGAGGTCCCTGGGCCAGACTAGAGGAGGAGAAGGAGGTCCCGGGCCAGACTAGAGGAGGAGAGGAGGTCCCTGGGCCAGACTAGAGGAGGAGAGGAGGTCCTGGGCCAGAATAGAGGAGGTCCCTGGGCCAGGACTAGAGGAGGGGGGAGGGGAAGGGTCCCTGGGCCAGACTAGAGGAGGAGAGGAGGTCCCTGGGCCAGACTAGAGGCGGAGAGGAGGTCCCTTGGCCAGACTAGAGGAGGAGAGGAGGTACCTGGGCCAGACTAGAGGAGGAGAGGAGGTCCCTGGGCCAGACTAGAGGAGGGGAGGAGGTCCCTGGGCCAGACTAAAGGAGGAGAGGAGGTCCCTGGGCCAGACTAGAGGAGGAGAGGAGGTCCCTGGGCCAGGCTTAGAGGAGGAGAGGAGGTCCCTGGGCCAGGCTTAGAGGAGGAGAGGAGGTCCCTGGGCCAGACTAGAGGAGGAGAGGAGGTCCCTGGGCCAGACTAGAGGAGGAGAGGAGGTCCCTGGGCCAGACTAGAGGAGGAGAGGAGGTCCCTGGGCCAGACTAGAGGAGGAGAGGAGGTCCCTGGGCCAGACTAGAGGAGGGGAGGAGGTCCCTGGGCCAGACTAGAGGAGGAGAGGTGGTCCCTGGGCCGGACTAGAGGAGGAGAGGAGGTCCCTGGGCCAGACTAGAGGAGGAGAGGAGGTCCCTGGGCCAGACTAGAGGAGGTCCCTGGGCCAGACTAGAGGAGGGGAGGAGGTCCCTGGGCCAGACTAGAGGAGGGGAGGAGGGTCCCTGGACCAGACTAGAGGAGGGGAGGAGGTCCCTGGGCCAGACTAGAGGAGGAGAGGAGGTCCCTGGGCCAGACTAGAGGAGGGGAGGAGGTCCCTGGGCCAGACTAGAGGAGGGGAGGAGGTCCCTGGGCCAGACTAGAGGAGGGGAGGAGGTCCCTGGGCCAGACTAGAGGAGGAGAGGAGGTCCCTGGGCCAGACTAGAGGAGGAGAGGAGGTCCCTGGGCCAGACTAGAGGAGGAGAGGAGGTCCCTGGGCCAGACTAGAGGAGGAGAGGAGGTCCCTGGGCCAGACTAGAGGAGGTCCCTGGGCCAGACTAGAGGAGGAGAGGAGGTTCCTGGGCCAGACTAGAGGAGGAGAGGAGGAGAGGAGGTCCCTGGGCCAGACTAGAGGAGGTCCCTGGGCCAGACTAGAGGAGGTCCCTGGGCCAGACTAGAGGAGGGGAGGAGGTCCCTGGGCCAGACTAGAGGAGGAGAGGAGGTCCCTGGGCCAGACTAGAGGAGGGGAGGAGGTCCCTGGGCCAGACTAGAGGAGGAGAGGAGGTCCCTGGGCCAGACTAGAGGAGGAGAGGAGGTCCCTGGGCCAGACTAGAGGAGGGGAGGAGGTCCCTGGGCCAGACTAGAGGAGGTCCCTGGGCCAGCCTAGAGGAGGAGAGGAGGTCCCTGGGCCAGACTAGAGGAGGTCCCTGGGCCAGCCTAGAGGAGGAGAGGAGGTCCCTGGGCCAGACTAGAGGAGGGGAGGAGGTCCCTGGACCAGACTAGAGGAGGATAGGTGTTTGCTGACATTAAACGAGAGTCGGCTAGTTTTCATGCACATTTTTGCACCAAACATTTTAGCTAGATGTAAAATTGCGCGACAAAGACCTCCTTGTCAAAATCGTCAAAATGAATGACACACGTCTTGACAATGTCACGATCGTCTATAAAGGGAGCAGACCAATACGCAGCGCGTTGAGTGAACATGATGACTTTAATAAAGAAAGCACGTAACTACAAAACAAAAGACGATAGTGAAGTCCAACAGTGACAATGACTGAACATGGAACAAAAACCCACAACCACAAGGTGAAAACACACAGTATAAATATGGCTCCCAATCAGAGATAACGAGCCGACAGCTGACACTCGTTACCTCCGATTGGGAGTCATAGACCAAACATAGAAAACAACAACCTAGACACCCAACATCGAACATAAACACATAGACTGCACACACCCTGGCTCAACATAATGAGTCCCAGAACCAGGGTGTGACAGTACCCCCCCCTAAAGGCGCGGACTGCGACCGCGCCTCAAAACCCCCAAACAGGGGAGGGCTGGGCGGGCATACCTCCTCGGTGGCGGTTCTGGCTCCGGCCTAGACCACCACCCCACCATAGTCACTACCCGCTCTGGCGGATCCTGGCTGGACGGCTCTGGCGGATCCTGGCTGGACGGCTCATGGCTGGCTGAAGGATCTGGCTGCTCATGGCTGGCTGACAGATCTGGCTGCTCATGGCTGGCCGACGGATCTGGCTGCTCATGGCTGGCCGACGGATCTGGCTGCTCATGGCTGGCCGACGGATCTGGCTGCTCATGGCTGGCCGACGGATCTGGCTGCTCATGGCTGGCCGACGGATCTGGCTGCTCATGGCTGGCTGACGGATCTGGCTGCTCATGGCTGGCTGACGGATCTGGCTGCTCATGGCTGGCCGACGGATCTGGCTGCTCATGGCTGGCTGACGGATTTGGCTGCTCATGGCTGGCTGACGGATCTGGCTGCTCATGGCTGGCTGACGGATCTGGCTGATCCTGTCTGGCGGAAGGCTCTGGCTGATCCTGTCTGGCGGAAGGCTCTGGCTGATCCTGTCTGGCGGAAGGCTCTGGCTGATCCTGTCTGGCGGAAGGCTCTAGCGGCTCCGGTCTGGCGGACGGCTCTGTAGGCTCATGGCAGACGGGCGGCTTATGCAGCGCTTGGCAGACGGACAGTTCAGACGGCGTTGGGCAGACAGGCAGTTCAGGCGCCGTTGGGCAGACGGGCAGTTCAAGCGCCGTTGGGCAGACGGGCAGTTCAGGCGCCGTTGGGCAGACGGGCAGTTCAGGCGCCGTTGGGCAGACGGCAGACTCTGGCCGAGCGACGCGCACCGTAGACTTGGTGCGGGTGGCAGGAACAGGCCGGACCGGGCTGGCGACGCGCACCGTAGTCTTGGTGCGGGTGGCAGGAACAGGCCGGACCGGGCTGGCGACGCGCACCGTAGACTTGGTGCGGGTAGCAGGAACAGGCCGGACCGGGCTGGCGACGCGCACCGTAGACTTGGTGCGGGTGGCAGGAACAGGCCGGACCGGGCTGGCGACGCACACCGTAGACTTGGTGCGGGTGGCAGGAACAGGCCGGACCGGGCTGGCGACGCACACCGTAGACTTGGTGCGGGTGGCAGGAACAGGCCGGACCGGGCTGTGGAGACGGATAGGAGGCCTGGAGCGAACAGCGGACACCACCCGTCCTGGCTGAATGCCTACCCTCACACACTCTGTGTGAGGCATCCGCACAGGACATACAGGGCCGTGTACCCCTGGCCTGGTGGCCTCCTGGATACTCCCCCTTTTCTCCTCCGTCAGCCCCGTCGTCCATGCCGTGTGCCCCCCCCTAAAAAATTTCTGGGGTTGACTCACGACCCTCCGACGATGGCCCTGCTGCCGCCGTTGCTCCTCTCTCGCCAGGGCCTTGATCCTTCCCCAAGGTCCCTTGCCTCCGAGCATGTCCTCCCAGGACCACGATGTGCCCACCTGGGCCATCGCCAGCCTCTCTATCTCCTTGCCCGGCGCTTCCTCCCATGTCCAGTCTCCTTGCTCCTGGACACGCTGCTTGGTCTTTCTTTGGTGGGATTTCTGTCACGATCGTCTATAAAGGGAGCAGACCAATACGCAGCGCGTTGAGTGAACATGATGACTTTAATAAAGAAAGCACGTAACTACAAAACAAAAGACGATAGTGAAGTCAAACAGTGACAAAATACTGAACCTGGAACAAAAACCCACAACCCCAAGGTGAAAACACACAGTATAAATATGGCTCCCAATCAGAGATAACGAGCCGACAGCTGACACTCGTTACCTCCGATTGGGAGTCATAGACCAAACATAGAAAACAACAACCTAGACACCCAACATCGAACATAAACACATAGACTGCACACACCCTGGCTCAACATAATGAGTCCCAGAACCAGGGTGTGACAGACAAGCAGAGGTAGAGGTAACCTCCCATGCTGGGTCAGGAGGACGGCTTTCAGCTCAGCTCTCCCCTCTCCTCAACCATGAATAATGGAAGGCGTTGGAACCGCTGCCCAGTGTGTGTGTGTGTGCGCGTGCGTGTGTGTGCGTGCGTGTGTGTGTGTGTGTGTGCATGTGCGTGTGTCCAGCACCTTTCATCCCCCATCAGGCAGCACAAACAGACAGACCAGTCCAGGCAGAGAGGGGCTGAGCAGAGTGGCCGAGAGGAGCTTTGAGGGGCCCGCCTCACTCTGGCCTGCTATACTGCTTTGAGGGGCCCGCCTCACTCTGGCCTGCTCTCGGCCCGGGGCTATACTGCAGGAGTGAGGTCCAATCACCTGACACAGGCCCTGGCTATTCACCTTAGAGGGGCCCAGTTCAAACGGCCGGTAAGGGGCCACTGGCCCACGCAGCCTGGCCCACTGGCTGATCCCCCTCCAGGGCAGGAAGACTGGGGCCGCAGGGCATAGGATGGAGGTCAGCCCCCTGACCCACACACACTCCATCTTTCTCTCACACACACACACCGCCTGGGATGGATGTAGTCAAACACCAGCAGCACCAGCAGCACCTTCCATTAAGAGAGACCAGGGAGCCCACACACTCTCCTCTCTCTCACACACACACACACACACACACACACACACTCACACACACACACACACCATACTCTACTCTCTACCCTGCCAGGTGAGAGTGCCTTCAGAAAGTATTCTCACCCCTTGACGTTTTCCACATTTTGTTGTTACAGCCTGAATTTAAAATGGATTAAATTGAGATTTTTTTTTGTCACTGGCCTACACACAATACCCCATAATGACAAAGAGGAATTATGTTTTTAGACAATTTTTACAAATGAATTAAAACTGAAAAGCGGAAATGTCTTGAGTCAATAAGTAGTCAACTTTTGTTATGGCAAGCCTAAATAAGTAGTAAGGAGTAAAAACGTGCTTAACAAGTCACATAATAAGTCGCATGGATTCACTTAGTGTGAAATAATAGTTTTTAACATGATTTTTTTTGAATGACTACCTCATCTGAATACCCCACACATACAATTATCTGTAAGGTCCATCAGTCAAGCAGTGAATATCAAACACAGATTCAACCACAAAGACCAAGGAGGTTTTCCAACGCCTCGCTAGGCTACCTGGGCAGCAGGTAGCCTAGAGGTTAAGAGCGTTGTGCCATTAACCGAAATGTCGCTAGTTCGAATCCCCTAACTGATTACGTGAAATATCTGCCGATGTGTCCTTGAGCAAGGCACTTAACCGTAATTGCTCCTAGTCAAATCAAATCAAATCAAATTGCATTTGCCACATGCGCTGAATACAACAGGTGTAGACATTACCGTGAAATGCTTACTTACAGCCCTAAACCAACAATGCATTTATTTCTTAATAAAAAAGTAAAATAAAACAACAACAACTACAACAAATAAATTGAGAAAAAAAGAGCAGAAGTAAAATAAAATAACAGTAGGGAGGCTATATATACACAGGGGGGTACCGTTGCAGAGTCAATGTGCGGGGGCACCGGCTAGTTGAGGTAGTTGAGGTAATATGTACATGTGGGTAGAGTTAAAGTGACTATGCATAAATAATTAACAGAGTAGCAGCAGCGTAAAAAGATGGGGTGGGGGTGCAAATAGTCCGGGTAGCCATGATTAGCTGTTCAGGAGTCTTATGGCTTGGGGGTAGAAGCTGTTGAGAAGCCTTTTGGACCTAGACTTGGTGCTCCGGTACAAAGATGCAGGCGTCCTTCCTAACTCAGTTGCCATGAAGTCACCATGATGCCAATGGTGACTTTAAAACAGTTACAGAGTTGAATGGCTGTGATAGGAAAAAACATTTAGATGGATCAACAACATTGTAGTTACTCCACAATACTAACCTAGTTGACAGAGTGCAAAGAAGGAAGCATGTACAGGTTAAAAAATATTCCATAACATGCATCCTGTTTGCAACAACACACTAAAGTAATACTGCAAACAATGTGGCGAAGCAATTACCTTTTTGTCCTGAATACAAAGTGTTATGTTCGGGGCAAATCCAATACAACACATTACTGAGTACCACTCTCCATATTTTCAAGCATAGTGGTGGCTGCATCATGTTATGGGTATGCTTGTAATCGTTAAGGACTGGGGAGTTTTTTCAGGGTAAAACATTTAATGAATGGAGCTAAGCACAGGCAAAATCCTAGAGGAACACCTGGTTCAGTCTGCTTTCCACCAGACACTGGGAGATTAATTCACCTTGCAGCAAGACAATAACCTAAAACACAAGGCCAAAACTACACTGGAGTTGCTTACCAAATAGACAGTAAATGTTTGTGAGTGGCCGAGTTATAGTTTTGACTTAAATCTACTTGAAAATCTACTGCAAGATCTGAAAATGGTTCCGGAGTGGCCGAGTTACATTTTTTAAATAATAAATGGGCAGATGTTGTACAATCCAAGTGTAGAAAGCTCTTAGAGACTTACCCAGAAAGACTAACAGCTGAAATCACTGCCAAAGGTGCTTCTACAAAGTATTGATTCAGGGGGGGTGAATACTTATGTAAATTAGCTATTTATGTATTTCATTTTCAATAAATTAGCAAAAATGTCTAGAAACATGTTTTCACTTTCTCATTATGGGATATTGTGTGTAGATGGGTGAGAAACAAATTGATCATTTTAATCAATTTTGAATTGAGGCTGTAACACAACAAAATGTGGAATAAGTCAAGGGGTATGAATACTTTCTGAAGGCACTGAATATACACTACATGACCAAAAGTATGTGGACACTTGCTCGTCAAACATCTCATTCCAAAATCATGGGCATTAATATGGAGTCGGTCCCCAATTTGCTGCTATAACAGCCTCCACTCTTCTGGGAGTGAGAGAGTCTCTACTTCTTCCACACAGTAAAGTTCTTCCTCACTGATCTCGACAACCCATTTCTGTATGGAGCTCGCCTGTGCACGGGGGGCATTGTCATGCTGAAACAGGAAAGGGGCCTTCCCCAAACTGTTGCTACAAAGTTGGAAGCACAGAATCGTCTAGAATGTCATTGTATGCTGTAGCGTTAAGACTGGCAGCTTCATTAAATAGTACCCCGCAAAACACCAGTCTTAACGTCAACAGTGAAGAGGCGACTCCGGGATGCTGACCTTCTAGGCAGAGTTCAAAGAAAAAGCCATATCTCAGACTGGCCAATAAAAAGAAAAGATTAAGATGGGCAGTCTGAGATATGGCTTTTTCTTTGAACTCTGCCTAGAAGGTCAGCATCCCGGAGTCGCCTCTTCACTGTTGACGTTGAGACTGGTGTTTTGCGGGTACTATTTAATGAAGCTGCCAGTTGAGGACCTGTGAGGCATCAAACTAGACACTCTAATGTATTTATCCTCTTGCTCAGTTGTGCACCGGGGCCTCCCACTCCTCTTTCTATTCTGGTTAGAGCCAGTTTGTGTTGTTCTGTGAAGGGAGTAGTACACAGTGTTGTACGAGATCTTCAGTTTCTTGGCAATTTCTCGCATGGAATAGCCTTCATTTCTCAGAACAAGAATAGACTGACGAGTTTCAGAAGAAAGTTATTTGTTTCTGGCCATTTTCAGCCTGTAATCGAACCCACAATTGCTGATGCTCCAGATACTCAACTAGTCTCAAGAAGGCCAGTTTTATTGCTTCTTTAATCAGCACAACTGTTTTCAGCTGTGCTGACATAATTGCAAAATGGTTTTATAATGATCAATTAGCCTTTTAAAATGATAAACTTGGATTAGCAAACACAACGTGCCATTGGAACACAGGACTGATGGTTGCTGATAATGGGCCTCTGTACGCCTATGTAGATATTCCATAAAAAACCAGCCGTTTCCAGCTATAATAGCCATTTACAACATTAACAATGTCTACACAGTATTTCTGATCAATTTGATGTTATTTTAATGGACCAAAAAATTGCTTTTCTTTCGAAAACAAGGACATTTCTAAGTGACCCCAATCTTTTGAACGGTAGTGTGTGTATATATATATATATATATATATATATATATATATATATATATATATATATATATATATATATACAGTGGGGAGAACAAGTATTTGATACACTGCCGATTTTGCAGGTTTTCCTACTTACAAAGCATGTAGAGGTCTGTAATTTTTATCATAGGTACACTTCAACTGTGAGAGACGGAATCTCAAAAATCCAGAAAATCACATTGTATGATTTTTAAGTAATTAATTTGCATTTTATTGCATGACATAAGTATTTGATCACCTACCAACCAGTAAGAATTCCGGCTCTCACAGACCTGTTAGTTTTTCTTTAAGAAGCCCTCCTGTTCTCCACTCATTACCTGTATTAACTGCACCTGTTTGAACTCGTTACCTGTATAAAAGACACCTGTCCACACACTCAATCAAACAGACTCCAACCTCTCCACAATGGCCAAGACCAGAGAGCTGTGTAAGGACATCAGGGATAAAATTGTAGACCTGTACAAGGCTGGGATGGGCTACAGGACAATAGGCAAGCAGCTTGGTGAGAAGGCAAAAACTGTTGGCGCAATTATTAGAAAATGGAAGAAGTTCAAGATGATGGTCAATCACCCTCGTCTGGGGCTCCATGCAAGATCTCACCTCGTGGGGCATCAATGATCATGAGGAAGGTGAGGGATCAGCCCAGAACTACACAGCAGGACCTGGTCAATGACCTGAAGAGAGCTGGGACCACAGTCTCAAAGAAAAGTATTAGTAACACACTACGCCATCATGGATTAAAATCCTGCAGCGCACGCAAGGTCCCCCTGCTTGTAGCTGGAAACATCATTCTTTGGGGATGCTTTTCGGCAAAGGGGACAGGACGACTGCACCGTATTGAGGGGAGGATGGATGGGGCCATGTATCGCGATATCTTGGCCAACAACCTCCTTCCCTCAGTAAGAGCATTGAAGATGGGTCGTGGCTGGGTCTTCCAGCATGACAACAACCCGAAACACACAGCCAGGGCAACTAATTCCTAGATTCCGTCTCTCACAGTTGAAGTGTACCTATGATAAGAATTACAGACCTCTACATGCTTTGTAAGTAGGAAAACCTGCAAAATCGGCAGTGTATCAAATACTTGTTCTCCCCACTGTATATATATATATGTACTCACAAAGAGATACAACAATAAAACAATAGGTAGAAATATATTAAACAAAATACCAAGGATTTTTTCAAACGTAATGTTATCCCTTAGGCCTAAATCTTGTTAAATGTGTATATAATAACTGTAGATTATAATATGTTTACAGCACACGAGTAGGCTATATTTTACAGCTTTAGTAGACACAGAACATACTCTATGTCTTGCTTGCCCTCCTTTCTCTACAACTGTTCGTAGTGAACAGAGTTGGTATCAAATAACCCAAATACACTTAGCCAAAAGGTTGCAATCCTCAACCAACCGTCTGGCAGACAGACACAGAGAGACAGAGACGGGACAGAGACAGGACAGGGACAGGACAGAGAGAGAGAGACAGGCCAGGGACAGGGACAGGCCAGGGACAGAGAGACAGGACAGGGAAAGGAACAGAGACAGAGACAGGACAGAGAGAGAGAGACAGGACAGGCCAGGGACAGAGAGACAGGACAGGGAAAGGGACAGAGACAGAGACAGAGACAGAGACAGAGACAGAGACAGAGACAGAGACAGAGACAGAGACAGAGACAGGACAGAGAGAGAGAGACAGGCCAGGGACAGAGACAGAGACAGGACATAGAGAGAGAGACCGGCCAGGGACAGGGACAGGCCAGGGACAGAGAGACAGGACAGGGACAGAGACAGAGACAGAGACAGGGACAGAGACAGAGACAGGACAGAGAGAGAGAGACAGGCCAGGGACAGAGTCAGAGACAGGACATAGAGAGAGAGACCGGCCAGGGACAGGGACATGCCAGGGACAGAGAGACAGGACAGGGAAAGGGACAGAGACAGATACAGGGACAGGGACAGAGACAGGACAGAGAGACAGGACAGGGAAAGGGACAGAGACAGAGACAGAGACAGAGACAGAGACAGAGACAGAGACAGGACAGAGAGAGAGAGACAGGCCAGGGACAGAGTCAGAGACAGGACATAGAGAGAGAGACCGGCCAGGGACAGGGACAGGCCAGGGACAGAGAGACAGGACAGGGAAAGGGACAGAGACAGAGACAGAGACAGAGACAGAGACAGAGACAGGGACAGAGACAGAGACAGGACAGAGAGAGAGAGACAGGCCAGGGACAGAGTCAGAGACAGGACATAGAGAGAGAGACCGGCCAGGGACAGGGACATGCCAGGGACAGAGAGACAGGACAGGGAAAGGGACAGAGACAGGGACAGGGACAGGGACAGGACAGGCCAGGGACAGAGAGACAGGACAGGGACAGGGACAGAGACAGGGACAGGACAGAGAGAGAGAGACAGGCCAGGGACAGTGTCAGAGTCAGAGACAGAGACAGGACATAGAGAGAGAGACCGGCCAGGGACAGGGACAGGCCAGGGACAGAGAGACAGGACAGGGAAAGGGACAGAGACAGAGACAGGGACAGGGACAGAGACAGGACAGAGAGACAGGACAGGGACAGGGACAGGGACAGAGACAGGACAAGACAGACACAGAGAAACAGGACAGGGTCAAGAAGAGGGACAGGCCAGGGACAGGAACAGAGACATGACAGTGACAGAGACAGGGACAGAGATAGGGACAGGGACAGGCCAGGGACGGGACAGGAAACCTAAAGTCCTCTCAGCTCTACAAAACAAGAAAATGTCAGTGTGTGTGGAATCTCTGTACCTCAGAACATACTGTCAATAACCTCAATAAGACCACCTCCACCTTGGTAAACCACCACGGTACAAACACAAGAAGAGAGAGCATCTTACACATCACTGAACAGGACAATGCATGTGGCTCTCTGAGCCCTGCATAGTGTGCTACCTTGAACTCCTACAGTAAACACACACACACTCCCTTCACCCAGAACAGCCAGTCCACATACAGTATTCTGAGTGCTTTCAAGTCTAAGGCCTATTCAGCTGTTTTCAGTCAGTCTCATCCATCCATTGCCAGAGTGACTTGACCTTGAATTTTGAAGGTGTTGACCCAAATGGATCTGCTTCATCATAAACACCACACACACACACACACACACACACACACACACACACACACACACACACACACACAACAGCAGGATGCTGTAAAGGCTGGAATGGAGGGAATGGAATGGGCACAGTACATGACCAAACGCAAACTACCGGTCAAAAGTTTTAGAACACCTACTCATTCAAGGGTTTTTCTTTATTTTTACTATTTTCTACATTGTAGAATAATAGTGAAGACATCAAAACTATAAAATAACACAATCATGTAGTAACCAAAAAAGTGTTAAACAAATCAAAATATAAAATAGCCACCTTTTGCCTTGATGACAGCTTTGCACACTCTTGGCATTATCTCAACCAGCTTCATGAGGTAGTCACCTGGAATGCATTTCAATTAACATGTGTGCCTTGTTAAAAGTTAATTTGTGGAATTTCTTTTCTTCTTAATGCGTTTCAGCCAGTCAATTGTGTTGTGACAAGGTAGGGGTGGTATACAGAAGATAGCCCTATTTGGTAAAATACCATAGTATGGCAAGAACAGCTCAAATAAGCAAAGAGAAATGACAGTCCATCATTACTTTAAGACATGAAGGTCAGTCAATATGGAACATTTCAAGAACTTTGAAAGTTTCTTCAAGTGCAGTCGCAAAAACCATCAAGCGCTATGATGAAACTGGCTCTCATGAGGACCGCCACAGGAATGGAAGACCTAGAGTTACCTCTGCTGCAGAGGATACGTTCATTAGAGTTACCAGCCTCAGAAATTGCAGCCCAAATAAATGCTTCAGAGAGTTCAAGTAACATACACATCTCAACATCAACTGTTCAGAGGAGACTGTGTGAATCAGGCCTTCATGGTCGAAATGCTGCAATGAAACCACTACAACAGGACACCAATCAGAAGAAGAGACTTGTTTGGGCCAAGAAACACAAGCAAAGGACATTAGATCGGTGGAAATGTGTCCTTTGGTCTGGAATACAAATTTGAGATTTTTGGTTCAAACGGCCATGTCTTTGTGAGACACGGTGTGGGTGAACGGATAATCTCTGCATGTGTATTTCCCACCGTAAAGCATGGAGGAGGAGGTGTTATGGTGTGGGGGTGCTTTGCTGGTGACACTGTAGGTGATCTATTTAGAATTCAAGGCACGCTTAACCAGCATGGCTACCACAGCATTCTGTAGCGATACGCCATCCCATCTGGTTTGGGCTTAGTGGGACTATCATTTGTTTTTCAACAGGACAATGACCCAACACACCTCCAGGCTGTGTATTGGCTATTCTACAAAGAAGGAGCGTGATGGAGTGCTGCATCAGATGACCTGGCCTCCACAATCCCCCGACCTCAACCAAATTGAGATGGTTTGGGATGAGTTGGACCGCAGAGTGAAGGAAAAGCAGCCAACAAGTGCTCAGCAAACTCCTTCAAGACTATTGGAAAAGCATTCCAGGTGGAGCCGGTTGAGAGAATGCCAAGAGTGTGCAATGCTGTCATCAAGGCAAAGGGTGGCTATTTGAAGAATCTCAAATATAAAATATATTTTGATTTGTTTAACACTTTTCTTGATTACTACATGATTCCATATGTGTTATTTCATAGTTTTTGATGTCTTCACTACTCTACTAGGCTTTGTAAGGGCTATTTTTAGACTGTAAACTCTCCTTCCAGACTCACATTAAGCATCTCCAATCCAAAGTTAAATCCAGAATCGGCTTCCTATTTCGCAACAAAGCCTCCTTCACTCATGCTGCCAAACATGCCCTCGTAAAACTGACTATCCTACCGATCCTTGACTTCGGTGATGTCATTTACAGCCTCCAACACTCTACTCAGCAAATTGGATGTAGTCTATCACAGTGCCATCCGTTTTGTCACCAAAGCCCCATATACTACCCACCACTGTGACCTGTACGCTCTTGTTGGCTGGTCCTCACTACATATTCGTCGCCAAACCCACTGGCTCCAGGCCATCTAAAAATCACTGCTAGGCAAATCTCTGCATTATCTTAGCTCATTGGTCACCATAGCAACACCCACCCGTAGTATGCGCTCCAGCAGGTATATCTCACTGGTCATCCCCAAAGCCAACACCTCCTTTGGCCGCCATTCCTTCCAGTTCTCTGCTGCCAATGACTGGAACAAATTGCAAAAATCTCTGAAGCTGGAGACTCTTATCTCCCTCACTAACTTTAAGCATCAGTTGTCAGAGCACCTTACCGATCACTGCACCTGTACACAGCCCATCTGAAATTAGCCCACCCCATTTATTTTGCTCATTTGCACCCCAGAATCTCTATTTGCACATCATCTCTTGCACATCTATCATTCCAGTGTTAATACTAATTGTAATTATTTTGCACTATGGCCTATTTATTGCCTTACCTCCATAGCTTGCAACATTTGCACACACTGTATATATATTTTCTGTTGTATTTTTGACTTTATGTTTTGTTTACCCCATATGTAACTCTGTGTTGTTGTTTTTTATCGCACTGCTTTGCTTTATCTTGGCCAGGTCACAGTTGTAAATGAGAACTTGTTCTCAACTGGCTTACCTGGTTAAATAAAGGTGACATTTTTTTAAATATATATATATACACTGCTCAAAAAAATAAAGGGAACACTAAAATAGCACATCCTAGATCTGAATGAATGAAATAATCTTATTAAATACTTTTTTCTTTACATAGTTGCTGACAACAAAATCACACAAAAATTATCAATGGAAATCAAATTTATCAACCCATGGAGGTCTGGATTTGGAGTCACCCTCAAAATTAAAGTGGAAAACCACACTACAGGCTGATCCAAATTTGATGTAATGTCCTTAAAACAAGTCAAAATGAGGCTCAGTAGTGTGTGTGCATATGCACCTGCATATGGTCTCACAAGGGGTCTGAGGATCTCATCTCGGTACCTAATGGCAGTCAGGCTACCTCTGGCGAGCACATGGAGGGCTGTGCGGCCCCCCAAAGAAATGCCACCCCACACCATGACTGACCCACCGCCAAACCGGTCATGCTGGAGGATGTTGCAGGCAGCAGAACGTTCTCCACGGCGTCTCCAGACTCTGTCACGTCTGTCACATGTGCTCAGTATGAACCTGCTTTCATCTGTGAAGAGCACAGGCGCCAGTGGCGAATTTGCCAATCTTGGTGTTCTCTGGCAAATGCCAAACGTCCTGCACGGTGTTGGGCTGTAAGCACAACCCCCACCTGTGGACGTCGGGCCCTCATACCATCCTCATGGAGTCTGTTTCTGACCGTTTGAGCAGACACATGCACATTTGTGGCCTGCTGGAGGTCATTTTGCAGGGCTCTGGCAGTGCTCCTCCTGCTCCTCCTTGCACAAAGGCGGAGGTAGCGGTCCTGCTGCTGGGTTGTTGCCCTCCTACGGCCTCCTCCACGTCTCCTGATGTACTGGCCTGTCTCCTGGTAGCGCCTCCATGCTCTGGACACTACGCTGACAGACACAGCAAACCTTCTTGCCACAGCACGCATTGATGTGCCATCCTGGATGAGCTGCACTACCTGAGCCACTTGTGTGGGTTGTAGACTCCATCTCATGCTACCACTAGAGTGAAAGCACTGCCAGCATTCAAAAGTGACCAAAACATCAGCCAGGAAGCATAGGAACTGAGAAGTGGTCTGTGGTCACCACCTGCAAAACCAGTCCTTTATTGGGGGTTGTCTTGCTAATTGCCTATAATTTCCACCTGTTGTCTATTCCATTTGCACAACAGCATGTTAAATGTATTGTCAATCAGTGTTGCTTCCTAAGTGGACAGTTTGATTTCACAGAAGTGTGATTGACTTGGAGTTACATTCTGTTGTTTAAGTGTTCCCTTTATTTTTTTGAGCAGTGTATATTTGACCAAGAAGGAGAGTGATGGAGTGCTGCATCAGATGACCTGTCCTCCACAATCCCCCGACCTCAACCAAATTGAGATGGTTTGGGATGAGTCGGAGAGCAGAGTGAAGGAAAAGCAGCCAACAAGTGCTCAGCATATGTGGGAACTCCTTCAAGACTGTTGGAAAACCATTCCAGGTGAAGCTGGTTGAGAGAATGCCAAGAGTGTGCAAAGCTGTCATCAAGGTAAAGGGTGGCTATTTGAAGAATATCAAATATAAAATATATTTTGATTTGTTTAACACTTTTTTGGTTACTACATGATTCCATATGTGATATTTCATAGTTTTGATGTCTTCACTATTATTCTACAATGTAGAAAATAGTAAAAATAAAGAAAAACCCTGGAATGAGTAGGTGTGTCCAAACTTTTGACTGGTACTGTATATACTATGCAGTGTCAGAGGAAGGCCCAAAAAATTGTCTATGACTCCAGCCACCCTAGTCATAGACTGTTCTCTCTGCTACCGCACGGCAAGCGATACCGGAGCCCCAAGTCTAGGACCAAAAGGCTCCTTAACAGCTTCTACCCCCAAGCCATAAGACTGCTGAACAATTAATCAAATGGCCACCCGGACTATTTACATTGACCCCCGCTGTTTATTATCTATGCATAGTCACTTTACAAATTACCTCGACTAACCTGTACCCCCCGCACATTGACTCGGTACCGGTACCCCCTGTACATAGCCTCGTTATTGGTATGTAATTTTCTTGTTTTACTTTATGATTTTATTTAATTTTTTTACTTTAGTTTATTTAGTAAATATTTTCTTAACTCTATTTCTTGAACTGCATCGTTGATTAAGTACTTGTAAGTAAGCATTTCACGGTAAGGTCTACACCTGTTGTATTCGGCGCATGTGACAAATATAATTTGATTTGATTTGATTTGAAGCGTAATTCCCCACTCCAGAGAACACGTTTCCACTGCTCCAGAGTCCAATGGCGGCGAGCTTTACACCACTCCAGCCGACGCTTGGCATTGCGCATGTTGATCTCAGGCTTTTGTGTTGCTGCTCGTCCATGGAAAGCCATTTCATGAAGCTCCCGACTAACAGTTTTTGTGCTGATGTTGCTTCCAGAGGCTGTTTGGAACTCGATTGTGAATGTTGCAACCGAGGAAAGACGATTTTTACGCGCTATGCGCTTCAGCGGTCCCATTCTGTGAGCTTGTGTGGCCTACCACTTTGCGGCTGAGCCGTTGTTGCTCCTAGACGTTTCCACTTTACAAACAGCACTTACAGTTGACCGGGGCAGCTCTAGCAGGGTAGAAATTTGACAGACTTGTTGGGAAGGTGGCATCCTGTGACGGTGCCACGTTGAAAGTCACTGAGCTCTTCAGTAAGGCCATTCTACTGCCATTGTTTGTCTATGGATATTGCATGGCTGTGTGCTCGATTTTATACACCTGTCAGCAACAGGTGTGGCTGAAATAGCGAAAATCCACTAATTTGAAGGGGTGTCCACATACTTTTGTATATAAAGTGTATCAAGCACATGGAAACCATGGAAACCATATGTTTGTTACCGTACCATTTATTAGGCAGGTAGCTTAGTGGTTAAGAGCGTTGTGCCAGTAACCGAAAGGTCACTGGTTCTAATCCCCGAGCCGACTAGGTGAAAAATCTGTCGATGTGCCCTTGAGCAAGGCACTTAACCCTAATTGCTCCTGTAAGTCGCTCTGGATAAGAGCGTCTGCTAAATGACTAGAATGTAAATGTCTTCTGTTCCAGCCATTACAATGAGCCTTTCCCCCCGAATTAAGGTGTCACCAGCCGCCTCTGATGTACACACCCACACCCAGAGAACAGACAGGGCTCCTTTCATTTAGAATTTGACAGATCACCGTTGGTTTATTGCTGCAACAGATTTTCGGAGGTCCCCTCGCTGACCATCCTACTGCAGCCCTCCTATACCTCTCTAAAGCAATCACACACACACACAACAGGATTTGCACTGAAAGAGTAAAGTCTGACCGGTGACTTTCGGTAAGCTGACAAGTTTTGTATTTGAGTGAGGAGAAGAGGGGGTTATGGTATGCTTCAGTTTACAGTACAGTAACGGTACTGTTAAAGTACTGAGTAGGAAGGAGAGGTTACACTGAGCATGGAGGAGAGGTTACACTGAGCAGGAAGGAGAGGTTACACTGAGTAGGAAGGAGAGGTTACACTGAGCAGGAAGGAGAGGTTACACTGAGTAGGAAGGAGAGGTTACACTGAGCAGGAAGGAGAGGTTACACTGAGAAGGAAGGAGAGGTTACACTGAGAAGGAAGGAGAGGTTACACTGAGTAGGAAGGAGAGGTTACACTGAGCAGAAAGGAGAGGTTACACTGAGCAGGAATGAGAGGTTACACTGAGAAGGAAAGAGAGGTTACACTGAGCAGGAAGGAGAGGTTACACTGAGCAGGAAGGAGAGGTTACACTGAGAAGGAAAGAGAGGTTACACTGAGCAGGAAGGAGAGGTTACACTGAGCAGGAATGAGAGGTTACACTGAGAAGGAAAGAGAGGTTACACTGAGCAGGAAGGAGAGGTTACACTGAGCAGGAAGGAGAGGTTACACTGAGTAGGAAGGAGAGTTACACTGAGTAGGAAGGAGAGGTTACACTGAGCAGGAAGGAGAGGTTACACTGAGCAGGAAGGAGAGGCTACACTGAGCAGGAAGGAGAGGTTACACTGAGAAGGAAGGAGAGGTTACACTGAGAAGGAAGGAGGGGTTACACTGAGTAGGAAGGAGAGGTTACACTGAGCAGGAAGGAGAGGTTACACTGAGAAGGAAGGAGAGGTTACACTGAGAAGGAAGGAGAGGTTACACTGAGCAGGGAGGAGAGGTTACACTGAGCAGGGAGGAGAGGTTCCACTCACTTCACATTTCACTACATGAGAGGAAGAATGACAGATCTCTATCATTTATCCTCTGTATAGTTGGAGGATTGGAGGATCATTTTGAAGGGCTTGTCTGTCTGTGTGTGTGTGTGTGTGTGTGTGTGTGTGTGTGTGTGTGTGTGTGTGAGAGAGTCTGCTCCCCCTGCGAGTGGACGCTGGAGAGAGGTGAGCTGGCTACTGTGTCACAAACACACAGACACACACACACACACACACAGACACACACACACACACACACACACACACAGGAGCCCTCCCTCTATCCCAGTACGTCCTTGTTAGCCTGCAGGATAATTCCTGCCCTCAGGCTTGTCTACGGCAATTAATCCCTGCCAGTTACTCATCATAGCATGGACCTGTGTGTGTTTGTGTGTAAACCACAACTGTTTACTAATGCTCAAACAACTCCATAGATGGTTGATGCTGATGAGAGACAGCGTTATCATTTCAACCAGAGATTTACATGACCCTACATGACTCTACATGACCCTACATGACCCTACATGACTCTACATGACTCTACATGACCCTACATGACTCTACATGACTCTACATGACCCTACATGACTCTACATGACTCTACATGACCCTACATGACTCTACATGACTCTACATGACCCTACATGACTCTACATGACTCTACATGACCCTACATGACTCTACATGACCCTACATGACCCTACATGACCCTACATGACCCTACATGACCCTACATGACCCTACATGACCCTACATGACCCTACATGACCCTACATGACCCTACATGACTCTACATGACCATACATGACCCTACATGACCCTACATGACCCTACATGACCCTACATGACCCTACATGACCCTACATGACCCTACATGACTCTACATGACTCTACATGACCCTACATGACCCTACATGACTCTACATGACTCTACATGACCCTACATGACCCTACATGACCCTACATGACCCTACATGACTCTACATGACCCTACATGACCCTACATGACCCTACATGACCCTACATGACTCTACATGACCCTACATGACTCTACATGACCCTACATGACCCTACATGACCCTACATGACTCTACATGACCCTACATGACTCTACATGCCTCTACATGACCCTACATGACCCTACATGACCCTACATGACTCTACATGACTCTACATGACCCTACATGACCCTACATGACCCTACATGACCCTACATGACTCTACATGACTCTACATGACTCTACATGACCCTACATGACCCTACATAACCCTACGTGACCCTACATGACTCTACATGACCCTACATGACCCTACATGACCCTACATGACCCTACATGACTCTACATGACCCTACATGACCCTACATGACTCTACATGACCCTACATGACTCTACATGACTCTACATGACTATACATGATCATGTCACGACTTCCGCCGAGGCTGCCCCCCCCTCCTGGTTCGGGCAGGCTTCGGCGTTCGTCGTCACCGGAGTACTAGCTACTGCCGATCCCATTCTCATCACTCCACTTGTCATGTCTTGTCAATCACACACACCTGGTGCTCATTCCCCTAATTAGTATGTGTATAAGTGTTCCCTCTGTTCCCCTTGTCTTTGTGAGTGATTGTTTTGTTGTGAGAGCGTGTAGCTCGGTTGATCTACATTTCACTGTGTTATTTGCCAAGGTGGATGTTTTCCCTTGTAATAGTTTCGTTTGACGCTTGGGGCGTTTGATTTATGTAAACGGATTAAACTCTGGACTTCGGTATTTTACCTCCTGGGCCTGACTCCTTCATTCACACCTCGTCACAGATCATCATCGTTAAAGCCGCAATCTGTAATTTGTTTATCAGCCGAAACAGCAGCCCCACTTTTTTGTAAATACCCTTAATTTAAATAACCATTGAACCTCTATAGCTATTGCATGTTGCACATTTAAAGGCAAATTCCTCTGGCACCAGGTAAAGAATGAGAGATATCAACAAGGTGAAGGCATTTAGTGTTCATTCAACCATTCACAAAGCTATATAATATACAATAGCTATATATATATACACACACTGAACAAAAAATATAAACGCAACACGCCACAATTTCAAAGATTTCACTGAGTTACATATAAAGAAATAAATCAATTAAAATAAATTCATTTGGACCTAATCTATGGATTTCACATGACTGGGAATACAGATATGCATCTGTTAGTCACAGATACCAAAACAAAAGGTAGGGGCGTAGATCAGAAAACCAGTCAGTATCTGGTGTGACCACCATTTTGCCTCATGCAGCATGACACATCTCCTTCGCATAGAGTTGATCAGGCTGTTGATTGTGGCCTGTGGAATATTGTCCCACTCCCCTTCAATTGCTGTGCGAAGTTGCTGGATATTGGCGGGAACTGGAACACGCTGTCGTACACGTCGATCCAGAGCATCCCAAACATACAAAATGGGTGACACGTCTGGTGAGTATGTAGGCCATGGAAGAACTGGGACATTTTCAGCTTCCAGGAATTGTGTAGAGATCCTTGCGACATGGGGCCATGCATTATCATGCTGAAACATGAGCTGATGGCAGCGGATGAATGGCACGACAACAGGCCTCAGGATCTCATCACGGTAACTCTGTGCATTCAAATTGCCATCAATAAAATGCATTTATGTTCGTTGTCCATACCTTATGCCTGCCCATACCATAACCCCACCACCACCATGGGGCACTCCATTCACAACATCTGCCATCTGCCCGGTACAATTGAAACTGGGATTCATCCGAGAAGAGCACACTTCTCCAGCATGCCAGTGGCCATCGAAGATGACCATTTGACCACTGAAGTCGGTTTCGACACCGAACTGCAGTCAGGTCAAGACCCTGGTGAGGATGACAAGCCCGCAAATGAGCTTCCCTGAGATGGTTTCTGACAGTTTGTGCAGAAGTTATTCAGTTGTGCAAATCCACAGTTTCATCAGCTGTCCAGGTGGTTGGTCTCAGATGATCCCACAGGTGAAGAAGCCGGATGTGGAGGTCCTGGGCTGGCGTGGTTACACATGGTCTGCGGTTGTGAGGCCGATTGGATGTACTGCTAAATTCTCTAAAACGACGTTGGAGGCGGCTAATGGTAGAGAAATTAACATTAAATTCTCTGACAACTGCTCTGGTGGACATTGCTGCAGTCAGCATGCCAATTGCACGCTCCCTCAAAACTTTAGACATCTGTTTTGAGGGAGCGTGCAGAAATAACTTATTTACGTAATTATTCAGACCCTTTGCTATGACACTCAAAATTGATCTCAGGTGTATCCTGTTTCCATTGATAATCCTTGAGATGGTCCTCTGTAGCTCAGCTGGTAGAGCACGGCACTTGATCAAGAACCCGATGGTCACTCCGACAGAGCTCCAGAGTTCCTCTGTGGAGATGGGAGAACCTTCCAGAAGGACAGCCATCTCTGCACCAATCAGGCCTTTATGGTAGAGTGGCCAGACAGAAGCCACTCCTCAGTAAAATACATACAGTGGGGAAAAAAAGTATTTAGTCAGCCACCAATTGTGCAAGTTCTCCCACTTAAAAAGATGAGAGAGGCCTGTAATTTTCATCATAGGTACACATCAACTATGACAGACAAATTGAGGAGAAAAAAAATCCAGAAAATCACATTGTAGGATTTTTATTGAATTTATTTGCAAACTATGGTGGAAAATAAGTATTTGGTCACCTACAAACAAGCAAGATTTCTGGCTCTCACAGACCTGTAACTTCTTCTTTAAGAGGCTCCTCTGTCCTCCACTTGTTACCTGTATTAATGGCACCTGTTTGAACTTGTTATCAGTATAAAAGACACCTGTCCACAACCTCAAACAGTCACACTCCAAACTCCACTATGGCCAAGACCAAAGAGCTGTCAAAGGACACCAGAAACAAAATTGTAGACCTGCACCAGGCTGGGAAGACTGAATCTGCAATAGGTAAGCAGCTTGGTTTGAAGAAATCAACTGTGGGAGCAATTATTAGGAAATAGAAGACATACAAGACCACTGATAATCTCCCTCGATCTGGGGCTCCAAGCAAGATCTCACCCCGTGGGGTCAAAATGATCACAAGAACGGTGAGCAAAAATCCCAGAACCACACGGGGGGACCTAGTGAATGACCTGCAGAGAGCTGGGACCAAAGTAACAAAGCCTACCATCAGTAACACACTACGCCGCCAGGGACTCAAATCCTGCAGTGCCAGACATGTCCCCCTGCTTAAGCCAGTACATGTCCAGGCCAGTCTGAAGTTTGCTAAAGTGCATTTGGATGATCCAGAAGAGGATTGAGAGAATGTCATATGGTCAGATGAAACCAAAATAGAACTTTTTGGTAAAAACTCAACTCGTCGTGTTTGGAGGACAAAGAATGCTGAGTTGCATCCAAAGAACCCCATACCTACTGTGAACCATGGGGGTGGAAACATCATGCTTTGGGGCTGTTTTTCTGCAAAGGGACCAGGACGACTGATCTGTGTAAAGGAAAGAATGAATCAGCAAGGGCATTGAAGATGAAACGTGGCTGGGTCTTTCAGCATGACAATGATCCCAAACACACCGCCCGGGCAACGAAGGAGTGGCTTCGTAAGAAGCATTTCAAGGTCCTGGAGTGGCCTAGCCAGTTTCCAGATCTCAACCCCATAGAAAATCTTTGAAAGTCTGTGTTGCCCAGCGACAGCCCCAAAACATCACTGCTCTAGAGGAGATCTGCATGGAGGAATGGGCCAAAATACCAGCAACAGTGTGTGAAAACCTTGTGAAGACTTACAGAAAATGTTTGACCTGTGTCATTGCCAACAAAGGGTATATAACAAAGTATTGAGAAACTTTTGTTATTGACCAAATACTTATTTTCTACCATAATTTGCCAAAAGGCACCTAAAGACTCTCAGACCATGAGAAACAAGATTCTCTGGTTTGATGAAACCAAGATTGAACTCTTTGGCCTGAATGCCAAGCGTCACGTCTGGAGGAAACCTGGCACCGTCCCTACGATGAAGCATGGTGGTGGCAACATCATGCTGTGGGGATGTTTTTCAGCAGCAGGGACTAGGAGACTAGTCAGGATCGAGGGAAAGATGAATGGATCAAAGTACAGAGAGATCCTTGATGAAAACCTGCTCCAGAGCGCTCAAGACCTCAGAATGGGGTGAAGCTTCACCTTCCAACAGGACAACGACCCTAAGCACACAGCCAAGGCAATGCAGGAGTGGCTTCGGGACAAGTCTCTGAATGTCCTTGAGTGGCCCAGCCAGAGCCCGGCTTGAACCCGATCAAACATCTCTGGAGAGACCTGAAAATAGCTGTGCAGCGATGCTCCCGATCCAACCTGACAGAGCTTTAGAGGATCTGCAGAGAAGAATGGGAGAAACTCCCCAAATACAGGTGTGCCAAGTGTGTAGCGTCATACACAAGAAGACTCGAGGCTGTAATTGCTGCCAAAGGTGCTTCAACAAAGTACTGGGTAAAAGGTCTGAATACTTATGGAAATGTGATATTTTATACATTTGCAAAAACTTCAAAAAAACTGTTTTTGCTCTGTCATTATGGGGTATTGTGTTTAGATTGATGAGGGGGAAAAACGATTTAATCCATTTTAGAATAAGGCTGTAATGTAACAAAATGTGGAAAAAGTCAAGAGGTCTGAATACTTTCCAAATGCGCTGTTCAGGTGGACAATCCATTAGAAATGACACAGCACCCTCTTTTTCTCCTCCTTTAATTTCCTCTCTTCCCTCCTCCCCCTCTTCTTTTCCTCCTCCCCGCCCCTTCTTCTCTCTCCCTCCTCCCCTCCTCCTCCCCTCCCCTTCTTCTCTCTCCCTCCTCCCCTCCCCTTGTTCTCTCTCCCTCCTCCCCTCCCCTTGTTCTCTCTCCCTCCTCAACTCTTCCACTCCTCCCCCTTTGTTCCTTGCGCCATGCCGTTTTGCTTAGTGGCTGGTCACATAGTTCCAATAACCCAGAAAGATATTACCTTACACACTTGATAAAGGCTCTGCCCCCCGGGGGATAAGAAATATATATTGCCCTGCTAGATGGGTTATTGGCTGGGAGCAGTACATATTCTCCACTCAGACAGCGTCCCAAATGGCACCCTATTCCTTATGTAGTGCACTACATTTAATCAAGCCCCTATGGGCCCTGGTCAAAAGAAGTGCACCATATAGGGTATAGGGTGCCATTCGAGACGCAACCATAGAGGATTGTAGGTCTGAGCCTAGATGAGAACACACAGAGCCAATCACATTGATTATCTATGGCAGACTCAAAGCACGCCATCGCCACGGAGACCGGAGGACTTATTATTGATTATTGGGTTGGAGACCAGGGACCGGGACCGGGGACCGAGTGGGGAGATGTCTGGGTGTGTAGGTCTCTATCTGTCTGTATCTGATATGGCGTGCACGCGCCTGCGTCTCTTCAGAAATATAGACTGTTGTCGTACTTTAGGCCAGTATATAGCCTTTATGGTCCAGTACGATCAAATCAAATGTTATTTGTCACATGCACGTGTTCAGCAGATGTTATTGCGGGTGTAGCGAAACGCTTGTGCTTCTAGCTCCGACAGTGCACTAATATCTAACTGGTTATATCTAACAATTTCACAACATATACCCAATACACACAAATCTAAATAAGGAATGGGATTTAAGAACATATACATTTATGGACAAGCAATGACAGAGCGGCATGGACTAAGATACAGTAGAATATTATAGAATAGAATGCAGTATATACATATGAGATGAGTAGTGCAAGATATGTAAACATTATTAAAGTGACCAGTGTTCCATTTCTTAAAGTGGCCAGTGATTTCACCTGGCCGTACCGATTCTCTGGTTTTACCTGATAGTTTCACATGATAACAAAGTGCTATATTTTCCCCCTCAGTTTCCTGATCAAGACAGAGCTTCATTCTCTAAATCTCTTTTCACTTGTGTACATTAATCAATCCCTTAATGGCACCGTGGAAAAACAAATACATTCAATAGAAATATACATTTATTTAAAGTCTCTTGTTAATAACAAGAAACACAACAGTGTTATTGTGGTAAACAGAGATGATCATATTGACTCAGACGCATCAAGGAACTTAATGTTCTGGGCTCTAATATGCAATGTGTGTGTGTGTGCGCGTGTGTGTGTATGTGTGAACATGTTTGTGTGTGCGTGTGTGTGTGTGTGTGAACATGTTTGTGTGTGCGTGTGTGTGTGTGTGTGCGTGTGAACATGTTTGTGTGTGCGTGTGTGTATGTGTGTGTGTGTGAACATGTTTGTGTGTGCATGTTTATGTATGTGTGTGTGTGTGTGTGAACATGTTTGTGTGTTTGTGTGTGTGTGGTCATGGCTGTGTTTGACCAGTCTGCTGCATGGGAGAGCTGAGGCTTAACTTGACCCCAGTAACCTGTCAGTATCCGCAGACCCAGTCCACACACCCCATTCAGGGTGGTATTTGGTGTTTCTACGCTACCAATACCACAGCGGACACACAGCTCTGACTAAACAAGGCCAAGTCCTAAAAGTAACAAGGTCCTAGAGTAGCCAGTAAAATAATGTTATTTCTATCTCAACAGTCACAGGGGTTAGGGGTTAGGGCTGTCGATACCTTTAATTTTGCCTGAGGGCCACTTTTGGGAAATGAAGGACCTTCAGGGTCCACGTATAAATAAAGGTTTTAAAGCTATACTGCACTGTAAACCCCAATGTGCTGTCATTACTCAAAACTTTTGTGGAACATTTTGAGTAAGTCAAGAAAGGTTTAATGTACATTGAACTTTAAGCTCATTGCTTATTAAACGCAAAACGTATTAGTGGTTTGAACTCTAAACAGATGTGTAAAGAAATTGTTAATGTTAAGTTGATTGAACTTAGAATACAGACATTTTGTAACTCAATCTTTTTTTGTTACATTAACATATCATAATCAATATATTGAAGCTGTTGCTATTTTTAAAAAATTAGTTTTTCTCAAAAGTAATATTTTTGGATGCAATAAACGTATTTCTGTTTTTCCCAACTACAAAGAAAGTATTTGATCGCGTTTCTAACACAACTTAATGTAGAAAGCACTGTCACATTCAAAAGTTTCATTTCCAATTGCCAATAGTGTAACAGGGAATTCAGTGGGGAACATTAATGCTCCCGTCTGTCTCTTGCACTTCTGTAAGCCGCTTCAGTAGCTTCAGAACTGGCAGCACTCAAGTAGAAAGTTGCCCCAACCAACAGAACGCTTTAACTACAATGACATTCTCTGTGACGGTGACAGAAACTTTTTTTTACATCTGATTGTTTATCTACAGTACCTTAGTTGAATGCACTGACTGAAGTTGCTCTGGATTTAAAAAAATGTATGCTAAATGACCGAAATGTAAATGTCAATAGGACTTTAGTATGTAACCCTATATGACTTTAGTATGTAACCCTATAGGACTTTAGTATGTAACCCTATAGGACTTTAGTATGTAACCCTATAGGACTTTAGTATGTAACCCTATAGGACTTTAGTATGTAACCCTATAGGACTTTAGTATGTAACCCAATAGGACTTTAGTATGTAACCCAATAGGACCTTAGTATGTAACCCTATTGGACTTTAGTATGTAACCCTATAGGACTTTAGTATGTAACCCAATAGGACTTTGGTATGTAACCCTATAGGACTTTAGTATGTAACCCTATATGACTTTAGTATGTAACCCTATAGGACTTTAGTATGTAACCCTATATGACTTTAGTATGTAACCCAATAGGACTTTAGTATGTAACCCTATAGGACTTTAGTATGTAACCCTATAGGACTTTAGTATGTAACCCTATTGGACTTTAGTATGTAACCCTATAGGACTTTAGTATGTAACCCTATAGGACTTTAGCATGTAACCCTATAGGAGATCAACTCTACTGTGCAATGCTGATTCTCGTTATTTTACAAACGTGTTAAACACAACACAAAACACCTTTCACCTCCTCATCATATCCCTGCTCTGTTTTCTTCACTCTCTCTCTGGTTTGATTGACAGTAGCCTCTGCCAAGTCCCCAACAACCGGATGTTCTGGTTTTCAGGCGAAATTGAAAGAGAGCCTGTGACGCGACTTCCACTTTTGGACGTTAACAAGGCGACACTCCAACTTAACTCCATTTACTTGATTGGTTGAACAGTGCAGGAGAGAATGTAGGAGGATGTAGTTCCGGCCATTTCTTTTCCACCTGCTACGTTATGTTACATTGACAGCTCACAGTGGAGTTAGTGTTACTATATGTCCTCCTCTCTCTCTCTCTCTCTCTCGCTCTTTCGCTCTCTTTCGACATGCTGGACCTGTCGAGGCTTTCGAAATGTGAACATTGGACTGGTTTCCTTAGACCAGGAGAAAGCCTTTGATAGGGTGGACATGCATATCTGTTCAATGTGTTGTCTTGTGGCCCGTGTTCAGATGCTGTATGCTGGGGCTTCATGTATGGTCTAGGTCGGGGGAGGGCTCAGTAGGCCAGTCTGGGTCAGGGATGCTCTCTGTCGGGGCAGCTATACACTCTTGTTATTGAGCCCTTTCTGGGCCTGCTACGCAGGAGGCTACAGGGAGTGTGTGAGCCAGGCATAGGGTTGGGGACAGGCATTACGCTGATGACGGATGTGTCGGTTAAGGCTGAGCAGAACCTACAGGCCCTGGAGAATAGTTTGAGTGTGTCTTGGGCTAGGGTACAACTTGCGAAAAAGTGAGGCTCTGTTATGTGGGGCATGGACGGACAGGGCACCCCTGCAGCTTCCAGGGGGTTTGTAGTGGGGATTTGAGGGGCTCAAGATGCTTGGGGTGTATCTGGGCTCGGAGGGGTGGGTTAGGAAGAACTGGGAAGGAGTGTCACAGGCTGAAGAGGTTGAGGTGGCTCCTCTCCAGGTGTGGCAGTGCAGAGACTACAGCTCTGTTGAGGAGGGCTGGACCGGCAGCTTTTCCTCATGCAGCCAGAGAGACACAGCAGGGGTCTCTGATTTCCATGCTGCACTACTGAGGGCCTGGCAGCTGCTGAGGCCGTGGGCGGAGCCCCATCTTCCACAAACCACTGATCCCTTTTGCTCTCTCTCTCTCTCTCTCTCTCTCTCCCTACTCTCCTCTCTCTCTCTCCTCCTCTCTCCTCTCTCTCTCTCTCCTCTCTCTCTTCTCTCCTCTCTCTCTCTCTCTCTCTCTCTCTCTCTCCTCTCTCTCTCTCTCTCTCTCTCTCTCTCTCTCTCTCTCTCTCAATTCAAGGGGCTTTACTGGCACGGGAAACGTATGTTAACATTGCCAAAGCAAGTGAAGTAGATAGTAAAGAAAAGTTAAATAAACAATAAATATTAACAGTAAACATTACACTCAGAAGTTCCAAAAGAATAAAGACATTTCAAATGTCATATTATGTCTATATACAGTGTTGTAACAATGTGCAAATAGTTAAAGTACAAATGGGAAAATAAATAAACATAAATATTGGTTGTATTTACAATGGTGTTTGTTCTTCACTGGTTGCCCTTTTCTTGTGGCAACAGGTCACAAATCTTGCTGCTGTGATGGCACACTGTGGTTTTTCACCCAGTAGATAAGGGAGTTTATCAAAATTGGGTTTGTTTTAGAATTCTTTGTGGATCTCTGTAATCTGAGGGAAATATGTGTCTCTAATATGGTCATACATTTGGCAGGAGGTTAGGAAGTGCAGCTCAGTTTCCACCTCATTTTGTGGGCAGTGTGCACATAGCCTGTCTTCTCTTGAGAGCCAGGTCTGCCTACGGCGGCCTTTCTCAATAGCAAGGCTGTGCTCACTGAGTCTGTACATAGTCAAAGCTTTCCTTAAGTTTGGGTCAGTCACAGTGGTCAGGTATTCTGCCACTGTGTACTCTCTGTTTAGGGCCAAATAGCATTCTAGTTTGCTCTGTTTTTTGTTAATTCTTTCCAATGTGTCAAGTAATTCTCTGTTTGTTTTCTCATGATTTGGTTGGGTCTAATTGTGTTGTTTTTGTTGTCCTGAGGCTCTGTGGGGTCTGTTTGTGTTTGTGAACAGAGCCCCAGGACCAGCTTACTTAGGGGACTCTTCTCCAAGTTCATCTCTCTGTAGGTGATGGCTTTGTTATGGAAGGTTTGGGAATCGCTTCCTTTTAAGTGGTTATAGAATTTAACGGCTCTTTTCTGGATTTTGATCATTAGCGGGTATCGGCCTAATTCTGCTCTGCATGCATTATATGGTGTTTTTCGTTGTACACAGAGGATATTTTTGCAGAATTCTGCATGCAGAGTCTCAATTTGGTGTTTGTCCCATTTTGTGAATTCTTGGTTGGTGAGCGTACCCCAGACCTCACAACCATAAAGGGCAATGGGTTCTATAACTGATTCAAGTATTTTTAGCGTGATCCTAATTGGTATGTCGAATTTTATGTTCCTTTTGATGGTGTAGAAGGCCCTTCTTGCCTTGTCTCTCAGATCGTTCACAGCTTTGTGGAAGTTACATGTGGCGCTGATGTTTAGGCCGAGGTATGTATCGTTTTTTGTGTGCTCTAGGGCAACGGTGTCTAGATGGAATTTGTATTTGTGGTCTCTCTCTCTCTCTCTGCAGAGTGACTGGCTGGTCTCTGCTCTGGATGTGGAATGCAGCATCGATTGTATCCTCTGCAGACACAGACACAACCCGGCTCGACTGTTCTTTATGTGGAGCTTTGTGGAGCAGAGTGGTGAGCTAACTAATGCAGAGCAGGTGAGAGGGATTTCACCTTCAATATGACTAAAGACCCCAGGCAATGAGGTAGAGGTGGAGACCAGGGGAGATCAGGGGAGAACAGGGGGAGGTCAGCGGAGACCAGGGGAGACCAGGGGGGAGGTCAGCGGAGACCAGGGCCAGACCTTAGGGAGAGCTAGCTACCTTTGTTAGATTATTGATGTGGCCTTCCCTTCTCTTCACTCTCAGACAATCACAGTAAGATTATGTGGTGTGTGTGTGTGTGTGTGTGTGTCAGTGAGGGAGTTAGTATGCTTTTAGTTTCATAACATTGTGATTTCATCTGCTAGAGTTTGTGTGTGAAAAGGGTATAATAGCCAACGATTCAGTCCTATTGAGGATAGAACCCTTGAAACAGACTCCCACTGTCACGATCGTCGGATATAGAGGACCAAGGCGCAGCGTGGAAGATGAACATACTTATTTATTAAATGATACACGAACAAAACAACAAATCGATACGTGACGTCCACAGGTGCATAACACAAACCAACACGGAACAAGATCCCACAAACACTGTGGGAAAAACCACCTTACTAAATATGGTTCCCAATCAGAGACAACCAGCAACAGCTGATACTCGTTGCCTCTGATTGAGAACCACTCTGGCCAACATAGATATACAAACACTAGACTAGACACAACGAGCACAAAACATAAACTCTACACACCCTGGCTCAACTTAAAAGAGTCCCTAGAGCCAGGGCGTGACACCCACAGACTCCACAACAAATCACCAGGACTCATCTCTGCAACAGAGATAATATAATCACTCATTTTCTCAGAACAAATAGACTATTGAGAGAAAGAAGCCACTCACAGGTGATAGAGCTAAAGAGACAGAGATGGAAAGGGAGACGGGGGGAGACAGAGAGAGACAGGTAGAGACAGAGAGAGACAGGTAGAGACAGAGAGACAGGTAGAGACAGAGAGAGACAGGTAGAGACAGAGACAGGTAGAGACAGAGACAGGGAGAGACAGAGACAGGTAGAGACAGAGGGAGACAGGTAGAGACAGAGGGAGACAGGGAGAAACAGAGACAGGGGGAGACAGAGAGAGACAGGTAGAGACAGAGAGAGAACGAGCGAGAGAGAGAGAGAGAGAGAGAGACAGGGGGAGACAGGGACAGAGGGAGAGAGAAACAGAGACAGGGGGAGACAGAGAGAACGAGAGAGAGAGAGAGAGAGAGAGAGAGAGAGAGAGAGACAGGGGGAGACAGGGAGAGACAGATACAGTGAGAGACAGAGAGGGACAGAGGGAGAGAGAAACAGAGACAGGGGGAGACAGGGACAGAGGGAGAGAGAAACAGAGACAAGGCGAGACAGAGAGAGAGCACCATCGTTAAGAGAAGGTATCCACTCACAGGTGTGTCTGGCCAAGGAGTAGTTGGATCCTCCAATAGTCAGCCTGAAGCCTTCTGGAGCCTGTCCACTGGTCCTGGCTCGGGTCAGCAGCTTAGGGGGTTCCAGCTCCGCCCCGAACTCTGCCCCGATGACCCCAAGGAGCACGATGGCGGTGGCCTGTTTACGACGCTCCTCGTACG